>NQII01008217.1:0-54172 GCA_002778355.1 Clitarchus hookeri
CGTTATTGTGTAACTGAGTGCGGGCGTATACGGTGCGCTGTCCCTTAGGCGTAGTTTGAGCTGGTGACGCCTAGTAATAATTGTTCTCGTTATTGTGTAACTGAGTGCGGGCGTATACGGTGCGCTGTCCCTTAGGCGTAGTTTGCGCTTTGTTTGCACGAGGAGGCGGAACAATCTGAAAGTAGAACTTAATCACGACTTCAGAAAAGTTGGAAGTAGTATTGAATGGACAATACACAGAAACTGTAATACAATGAATTATCCTCGTTTAATTTTATTTAATTTAGCATATAACCCTCTCTCCCCGTCNTTCAGAAAAGTTGGAAGTAGTATTGAATGGACAATACACAGAAACTGTAATACAATGAATTATCCTCGTTTAATTTAATTTAATTTAGCATATAACCCTCTCTCCCCGTCTTCTTCTCTTCATCCAAGTCTGCCGGCAATTATACGACCAGTAAGTCGAAATCCTGCTACACCGAAATAACGTGTAAATAAACCGGGCGCGCTTCATTACCCCTAAATTCGTTTTCGCTACAGTTTGGGCGAAACGAAATTCGAAATTAGGCGAAAATAATTTATGATAAACGAAGTTAGGCAAAACCATCATTTCCTGTTCTAGAAAAAATTCATTTGGCGAAACGAATTTAGGCTAAACGAATTTAGGCGAAACGCAGTTTTGGTGAGAACAACTCGGAAAAGTAAGATTTTAGGAGTATCGCCGTTAGGTAAAAGAAAATTTAGGCACAACGAATTTGGGTAAAACGGATTTAGGTGCAACTAATTGCGGTGAAACGAGGTTAGGAGAAATGAATTTAGGTAAACCAAATTTAGGAGAAACGAAATTAGGTGAACTGGGTTTAGGGAAAATGAAGTTGGTCAATATTTCATAAAGCATTTCTTAAAAATAGAATTTGTTTAATATTAACGCTATTATTTGAGGAAAACATTTTTTTCTAAAACTATATAACACAAATTAATAATGCAATTATAAATACTTCCTACAGGTCACGTTGCCTTCAGTTTAGCTGTTTGGTACCAGAGGAGAATAAGTCTACTGTAGGCCTACACTATACCGCATCTATCTCGGTTCATTCATATAAGTGTTACATGAGGCGGCGTTTGTGGGCGACGGCCACGTTGCAAGTTTATAGCCGAGGCAATTCCGTCTCTTCCCACGCTCAAACGGCCTGGCGAGACACTCGCAGGGCGCGGTTACAGAATGGAGACACGGAAACGGAAGTGCGAAACGAAAGCCCATCTGCCCGCGGGTCCGTCTCCTGCGTTTTTCACACACTTCGTTCCGGACATTGTAGACCCAGCCATTGTAATGGCATCGCGCGCCGAGTCCTATTAGTGTTCCCGTTTACAGCTTTCTCCTTGGCTGAAGCCAAAAGCATTTGTTTCATAGCCCAACGTGATAAGGCTGTTAACAATTCATTAAGCACTTTTGAAATAAACCTTTAAAAAATGTCTCTGCCCCCACTTGCATATAATTTAACTCGCACGCGTCCAGTTAAGTTGGTAACGATGACGAAGATAAAATAATTCCATGTTTTAACGTTGAATTAAAAGGGATCAATACACATTTATGGAAGCTGAAATTATTTATCTTGTTTTTTGTTTTCATTTAATTCATTTAATTGTAAGAACTAGCGCAAATTCGTAAAATATGCACTATTTTAATAATTTTACAGGTTCCCTTTACCGACTTATGAATTAAGTGACAAGGCTCACGGCAATGTTAATTTTGCATATGGTGTAAGAATGCACAGTATGCATGCAAGTAGATCTGAAGCAGGGCTTTCAAAAGTGCTCAATTTAAAGTGAACAGGCTATAATTGCCAGTTACCGGAATATTCAAACGTGACGAAGTTAGATACATAAATAGAATACAAATAGTTGGGACCAAGCGAGATGAAGCAGTGGTAAACCTTGGTACTCGCGTTTGGCAGGACCTGAGTTCGGATCTCTGTCCGGCCATTTTTATTTCGGTTTTCCATGGTTTCCCGAAATAACTCCAGGCGAATGCCGAGATGGTCTATTACTGTTGGCCATAACTGATTCCTTCCCCGTCCCTGCTTCTCTGAGCTGCTTGCTCCGTCTACAATGACCTCGCTGCTGACGAGACGTGTAGCCCTACCTACCTGGGGGCCACGGTGGCTGAGCGGTTAGACTGCTTGCCTCCCACCATGGTGAACCGGGTTCAATCCCCGGCCGGCTTATTCCCGGATTTTCGCATGTTTGGAATCGTGCCAGACGATGCTGCTGGTTGGCAGGTTTTCTTGGGGTTCTCCCGTTTCCCTCGCCCCTTCATTCCGGCGCCACTCAATTCTCCTCAATCACCCTTATCGGCTGTCAAGACTTCGCTGTTAATAGCCGCCCAAAACTCTTCACTCACTCTCACCCTACCTACCTGCGAATAATTTAGACTTAAAAAAGAATTAAAGGGAATGGAGCGTGGGTGAAGAGATTTGGGTGGGCTCTCAACATCGAGGTCTTGATAGCCGATGAGGGTGAAATGAGGTGAGTATGGAGCAGCGCTGGAATGCAAGGGCGGGGGAAACGGGAGATCCGCAAGAAAACCCGCCGACCAGCGGCATCGTCCGGCATGATTCTCACTTGCGAGAATCCGGAGTGAACCGACCGGGGGTTGTACTCTGTTCGCCTTGGTGGGAGGCGAGCAGTCTAGCCGCTCAGTCACCGTGGCTCTTGGAATGGGGCGTGTTATTTGTTTGTTAACAATGCTGCCTAAAAATTTGGAAGATAAAATAGATTTATATTGTCGCAATTATCCTCGCTAAAACTTTCTATGCAGGTACTGGAAAGAATGTTGATGACGTATTCCAGAAAATAAAGACTGTAAGTTAAGACATGAAGCGTAACACACTTCAAATCTGCATTGGAGTCTGAAAGTTAAAATTTTACGTACGTTAATGAGATATAAAAACGAGGGTGCAAGACAGTTGTTTATTAATAAATCTGAGGAACTAGACACAAATTGTTTTAATTAGGAAATAACAGTAACAATAATGAAATTATATAATATNTGGAGTCTGAAAGTTAAAATTTTACGTACGTTAATGAGATATAAAAACGAGGGTGCAAGACAGTTGTTTATTAATATATCTGAGGAACTAGACACAAATTGTTTTAATTAGGAAATAACAGTAACAATAATGAAATTATATAATATTTTTAATGGCACCACTGTGTAAGATGGACAAAGAGATAAATTAAAATAAATATGAGGATCGACGTGACTTTTTATTTGAATCGTTCTTATGTTGGTTACCGTTTTTCACTACACCGCATACTTGCAGTGTCTGGACTAAATGAGTAATAAGCGCAAGAGTTATTGACTATATAATCGATTTTCCCTCTATGAATTTTTCCTGTTGATGTAGAGCATTTAAACACAAATTCACGTCAGATTTCGTAATTGTAACGTGACATAGTTGTACCCCGTTTATTAAGTAATAAACCGTAGAATATTTACATGAAGCATGAATTCACTGCCAATGTCACAAAATGTTCATGTTCACACTGGTCATCAGCAGAGTTCGAAACGTATGCACGGGAGCATACAGTATGCATCTTATGCAATCAAAATCGTATCTCTATACACGCGACAGTAAAATGTAGTTTTATACAGTTACAATTCTCGGCATTCAATCAGAGTGGAATAAACACGGTACATTTTTATTTAGAAGTTTCATTACCGCAAGTCTTTTAATAAAAAAAAATAATGGGTCTCTTTTTTTTAAGTCTGGATTGAGCAAAGATGACAAACTATGAGTGGTATTTAACACTAAACGACTAACAAGTAAAACTATATCGTCAGCTAATATTTTAGGCGTCATTTAAATTATTTAATTTGAAACTCGGTATTTTTTTAAGAGTTCCTAATAAGCTACAAAAATATTTGTCATCAATATTTCCGTTGTACATGTAGTAGTAGCCTACGTACATCATATAATGACGTCGATAAACGTATAGTATTCTTGTATTTATTTTCAACGGTAAAGAGGTGATAACCTAGATCAGCAGCCAGGTTTACAAACCAGTTACCAACAAGGAAGATTGTTGTGCACTGAGCTTTGCAGTGTACAGCACTGGCCAAATATAACCTTCATGTGCTACATTGTGTACACACTTATGTACACCTGGGACAATCAATGGGCTAAGATTGCTGCCCACTGAAAATTACATCATTTTATAATGTGTACGACATGTTCAACTTGTAGACATTACTTACTAGTATTATTTCCTCGCATAAACAAATTTAGACTCCATATTTCTTACACAGTAGCCTGTCAAAATCAGAATTTTAGTCATCGGAAAGAAATAATTCACATTGAAGTGAGATACCATAAGTTACTGCAATGAAACTCTAAAATCACGCTATGAAATGTTTTCGCAATTTTCAAAAGTTGCTCAAAATAAGGAAATTGTTGCATATTTTTTAATTGTCGCCGTCTATGATTTTTCGTAAAATAATTTGTCCTAAGCATGCCTAAAAATTAATTAAGACTTTATCTTTAAGCATCCTTGTTAAATTTTCTGTAAATGATTTTGTTTATTTTATTTGTACATCCCAAAATCATCGTGGTTTTGACAAGTCATAATGCAAAAACTATGCTATCTAAATTTTTTATGCTAGGAAATAGTGTTTATAAGTAAAGTATAAAAGTTGAACTGTGTTCCGTATAAGTATTAAATTAATGAATATTTTGTTGGCTAGCTCCCTTAACGTTGAGTTGAGAGTCGAGTGATTCGGGTGGCTCTTAACAACGAGGTCTTGAGAGCCGATGAAGGTGAAATGATGTGAGAATCGAGCAGCGCCGGAATGAAAGGACGGGGGGAAAGGGAGATTCACGAGAAGCCCCACCGACCCGTGGCATCGTCCTGCACGATTCCCACTTGCGAAGATCCCCGGGAGTGGCCCGGTTGGGGGATTGAACCCGGTTCGCCTTGGTGGGAAGCGAGCAGGCTAACCGCTCAGCCACCGCGGCCCCCAGCTCTCTTAGCGGACTGGGCAGTTGTGACCGTGATGGAGACTGCTTAAGCACACTACAGCTAACCTCAACTACCAACGAAGAAAAACTTATGTGGGCTCCGATAGTAGCTCAGGTGGGCAACAACACAGACCGATCATTGCCTTGCATTAATTGGCATGCTGTCGAGGCCTTGGTGTCGACTAGAAAGCATTCTTGACGCTAGAAGACAATGGGACTTTCCTTTGTTTTAGGTCGGCGCTGGTTCAAGAGAGGTGACTGCACGCTACCCACTCTTCTCCGATGTAAATATCGCGCCTTGCTGACTCTCAAAGTTCCCCTTCTGCTGGTCCCTGATAGGTTGGGCAACGTAACATGTTTCGCCTGTGTCGACGACGACTGCTCTTGGTTGTCCCTCCACGCTGCTGTGATAACAAGCCAAGCTTCGCTAATAGAACGTTGTGTAACAGAGTTTCTTATATCAATTTGCAGCGAACGCCATATAAGTGAATATTTTTGAAAATAGTGGTAACCTATAGTCCATTCATGGTTACTTCCAATTTTTCTGAAGTCCTTCTAAAGTTCTACTTCCAGTATATTCCTCCGCCTCCTGCGATCTAGGCTCAACTAAGTCGAGAAAATTACACCACAAGGATAACGCACCACATTCGTCCGTACTCTGTGTAATAATATTTTGCATAAGAACTATTTATTACTAGGCCGTACCAACACATCCATTTTCTCTTTGTTTAATTAATTTTATTTTTAAATGAAATGTTATAATTTATATATTGGAGGATAGGTGACAACATAAGAAAGGTTGACGTTTTAATTCGAACGTTTTCGTTAATAGAAATGTAGCCACCACCGCGGAGAATGTGTGTGTGTGTGTGTGTGCGTGAGCGTGCGCGTGTGTGTGTGTGTGCAAAAAAAAAAGGAAAAGAAGAAATAATTGAATAAGAATCGTAATAGGAATAATTGCTGCAATATTGTTTTTTCATTTTAAAAAGTAATTACGCAAAACAAGTAATATTGTTTTATTGTGTTGGAGAAGAAGAATGGGAAAATAAAATCTTGATAAACTTTGAATTTCGACCTTCTGACCTCTACTGAAATGTTGCATAGTAAATTATTTAATTTTATTAATGAACAGTTTTCTTTCTCTTACATACATTTGTTCCGCGTTCGTTGCTCTTCGCTTTTTTTTCTTTTCGTTGTACGATGTTTTTTTTATAAAAGAATTTGGTAGCGCAAAACTGTAATTAAGGTTATGTATTACGGACGGACCTCAGAAGATGTCATGAGCCTGCACCAGTGTGGATTGAAACTTTTAAACCATTTCATCGCACCAAATCTACGTTGTTCGAATAGCCGTCATTAGGTGGGCGTGGAAGTAATGTGTGTAAAGGTGAGGGGCAGCAGGAACATGAGTGTTTTTCTTCTCAAATGGACCCCGTGAAAGTTCTTTATGATTGGTTGAGATTATTGCAGCTTTCAGCGCTCGTCAGATTTGGCTGCGGGGCGGAAGATACTTCAGGAGTGCTGGATATGCTATGTGCCGCTACTAACATAAATTGTACAATCTAAGATCATTTTGAATTTAGGCTAAACTCAATCCTTTTCTGTGTACTCAAGTAGCTGTGCTTTTTTGGTCTGGTATTGCTTTTGCGATAACAAGGTTTTGTGACTAAAAATAGTTATAAAACGCGATGATATGCGTTAGATAGTGGAATAAACCACTTCTGAGTTCGTACTATAATCAGTGTATCCCGTCGTCCAAGATATTTCTGCAAATAACATTCCGACGTGAAAGCCGAATTTTGATCGTTTATTGCGGGAATATCGTAACATCAGTCCATTTATTCAGGGTTTATACTCAATTATGTCACATGCTTTGACGGGCCAGGCGTTCTTACAATAAAACAAAACTCTAGTGGCTGTATAAATGACAATAGTAACGTGCGTTCCATCTCACCCTGTCTAAGAAGAGAGAAGCATGTTCCTACGCGCTTGCATGCTGTGATGACGTAGTGCCGTTTAATGTTTGACGCGCACTTTAATCTGGAATATTCACAAATTTGTATTTCCACACGAGTATAGAATTAATGCTCAGTTCTAGAATTTTAATGATACAAACTGTGTAAATACAGCTAAATAGAGAACATTAGGATTTTATATTAGTTTTTCAATCAGCACTGGATTAAAAATTACTTGCATTAAACATAATTAACTTAATTTGGTGATGAGATGTTTGTGCAGAACAAACGTTTGTAGATACAAACGTCTCTTGTTTAATAACACAAGACAGCCACGAAGAAAGTTTGTGCATGAATTTCAACTTGCATATAACTTTTAAGTATTTCATACATCCGTATTTTGTAGTCTGTTCAGGTTTCTTCACATTTTATGAATGACACCTTTTNTAACTTTTAAGTATTTCATACATCCGTATTTTGTAGTCTGTTCAGGTTTCTTCACATTTTATGAATGACACCTTTTGAAAAATTACCGAGTGTGTGTGAAGTCTTCTGTTGTCTCCTACTAGCCCATGTACCAGGCGTTTTGTACTTCTGTTAACACAATTGTATGCTATTTTTTGATTAAATTAAAATTTTACTTATAATTTACCATTAAATTGAATTATTTTTATTGTGATTAATAACANCCATTAAATTGAATTATTTTTATTGTGATTAATAACAATAAAAATAGGGAGAAGATAGATGCGTTGGTAACTTTTTAACGTCTAATAAATAGTAGTTATCATACAAAATATTATTAAACTTAGTGCTTTAATGTAATTTTGTCCATTTAGTTAATCTTGTTTGCATGAGGCGGAGGAATATCTTGAAAGTAGAACTTTAGCAGTGTTTCACAAAAGTTGGAAGTTACTATGAATGAACTATACCGGGGTTTCGAACTCAGAACCGCCCTAACGAAAATTAAGCTCTAGCATTCTATGCTGCCTAGTCTGCGTATCTGTCTGCGACATATGTAAGTTATAATTTGAGGTTGAACTTTTATAATTTAAGGTGAACAGGATAGCCTGAAAAATGCCCGCTTAACGTTAAAAAAAACTTCAGGTGGAAGTTACGAAATGCTAATGGACCAGGCACTCAACACACAATCTCCGTCCTTGCGCCCACTTCTAGTACCACTTTTTTTATCCCCTTCAAGTTGGAAATCACGGATAATCCTTACCTTGAACCGAACACCATCAATTTATTTCTTCTCTTCAAGAAAAACAAATTTCCCGCCGAGGGGAATGCAGACGATACTGCTCGGTACTAGTAGCATTTTATCACTGTACAATCGTGGGAAATATTTGTAATATTTTCCTTTGACACGCGGGGGTAGGCCTTCCTGTGCATGACTTTGGGAGATGCAACACTAGCATTAAACTTTCTAAATGATAATATTTTCTTTATCCTTGCATTCATCTCAATTAGAAGTGTTTCAGTTTTGCAAAGAAAGAAAAAAAGACCGCGATGCATATTAGGTCTATACACAATTCCGTATTAGTTAAACTCTTTAACATACCAAATGCAAATGCAACAAGGTATTTCTCCCACGGCATGTTTTTACGGGCTTTTCAAATAGTGAAAATAATCGGCTAGTACTTCTATTTTTAACCAATTGAACCGTGAAAATAAGTTCAAAACCATTGCCACGGTAATGGTTTTGAATAAAATTTTATATTTCCATGTCGGAAAATAAATAATTACCGATTCCTTTGTATACATCTTACACGATAAAACCACTAACAATAACCGACATTCTCATATACAGGATGTATCAGAACTTCGTGCAGAAAGTGAAGTAACGGCATCTGTGGGCCTAAACAACGATAAAACCCTAGTTACGTAATGTCCGGAAAAGCAATCTTGTATTACTAAAGCGACGTTGAAGTTAGGCGCAACAATGTCGGGAGTTGGAAGTAATACAAACAAATGTATGTACCTACCTACCTAGTACATTTTCTAAACATTTCCGCCTAGTGATAGGCGAGTTGTTGTATTGGCGCGTACTCGCAGCGACGTTCTCCCGACGTTGTTTCACGTAACTTCGTCACTTTAGTAATACAAGAATGGTTTTCCGGATATTTTGTTACTAGAATTTTGTGTTTATTAAGGCCCACAGATGCTGTGGCTTCATTTTCTGCACGAAGATCGTATACATCCTGTATAACGCCGTGCCATAATTAGATTTGGTTTGAAACTCTTAAAACTCAGGTAATAAGAGATACCGCTAATTCCTAGGTGAAGGGGGCTGTAGTCAACTTAATGCGGTGCAGTTTTCACAGCAAGGCAGCTTTCTCGTGTAGCTGTAGTTCTTCTGCAGAGTCATCGTCTCAGGAGGAGATGACTACGTGAATACAGCAGTCGCCTTCATCCCGACAAGTCCTTGCGAGGTCTCATTCCCAGCAGATAACCAGATCTCTCGCGCTGACAACGACTGAGACAAAAGCATGTTCGCCGTCAGCATGACACGAGAGTGAAGGTAATGTTGGGTAGTAATTAACGCGAAATAATAACTCTCCTAGGCACCTTTTCGTTAAACAATAATACGCAGGGAATAACCTTCCTGGGATTATGTACACACTGCATTATTATTATTGTCATTATTATGGCTTGTGCACGACAGTTTTCTTTGTCGTAATGGGAAAACATTATCATACGCCTTCATGATGAGTGCATATGAACAGACTTGGTCGATCCTGAATATTGCGATGCGCGAGTTGAAACGGTCCACTTATTCACCAACCATCCTAGGTTAGTTTTAACTGCAAAAACACTCATTCCGCTAGTATTTTCGGTTGTTTAAGGTTAATTTAAATTGTAAAAGCACGCATTAGTCTACCGGCGTAGGTCAGTTTAGGTGTCCCTGTTACGTTGAGATACTATGTGGCAAAACGATGGGTGAAAAAGCGCATACATGCGTCCTGCTCGACAAACGTGAGTAAGCTCCCTGTAAGGTGCCTATGTGAAACATAAGTCCTTTTCCCCCTCCGGAAGCCTTTATTTTTCTTTTCTTATGGAGGCAGTAGTTTCAAGGTTGTAAAGAGACAGTCCAGACCTAACATGCATGTTATATTTGCGGTTTCTTCACACTTTTCGAATTGGACCTTTGATAAATCAAGCCATGAATGATTTGTTTGGTTGTTTCTTAAATATGTTTTATACTTATGTAATATAAAATCATCTTTTTTTTGGATAAATTGAACTTTTACTCGTAATGAATCTATAAATTATAAAACTTAAGTCGTAATTAATAAGACTAAAAAGAGGGAGAAAATAGGTGTATTGGTAATGCCTACTAATAAATCGTTCCCAAGCAAAGTAGTATTAAACTTAATGCGCATGAATGCGGTGCATTGTCCCTTTGGTGTAATTTTCTAGACTTGGTTAAGCTTTGTTTGCATGAGGCGGAGGAATACCCTGAAAATAGAACTTAATCAGTGCTTCAGAAAAGTTGTAAGTAACTGTGAATTGACAACACAAGCGGTTCGCATTCATGCTGAAGGCTTTTCTAACTACCTGCTGTCAATAAACAGTAACACTAACAGCGAAACCGAGCAGGGAAACGGACGTGACAAAGGAATCAGAAATGAATGTAAGTTTAGCTACAAGAAGAGCCTGTGGCCTGGCAACTCAACACTTGTCATGATGGCGACTGGAGCGCTATCACTTGATCTTCGCATACGTATGTGGAGCAGTAGCAGTGATGGCCACACACATGCACATGCTCCTAGGCTAGAGTGGTCCACGAGCTGTCACACTATAGACAAATACGTTCAAAGCTTCCTGCACAGCAGCGAAAGCTTTTCTTCGAGGGTATTTTATTTACACAAACCAAATCTTGCTTCAATTCAAATGGGAGGTACAGAAATACATACGTTTGTTATTAAATTGTTTTTAATATTTTATATGAATATTAATTTTCTTTACAGTAAAGAAAAACATTTCCTTGATCTTGTTTTGTTTACAGTAAATAATTTTGCTGTACACAAAAAAAAAACAGTTAATTGATATTAATTTATTTTCGTTTATTATAGTTCGTAACGAAACTTACTAAATACTGAGTTGCCAAATAACAATTTCTTAGATAATCTAAATACAGTAACTGAATGTATCATTATTGTAATCAAAATTTTGTTTGTGGCAAACCTACTTTGCCGTGGTTATTACGTAACGAGAATATATATATATATTTTTTTTGCGACAGCGAAACATGCGTTGCAGCAAATAGCGTTATTTAGAGTGCACCCTTCATGAAAGTAACAGCGAAGTCTTGGGTTCAACGCAGTTCGGTTGTGCATGGAAGGGAGTGAGTGGTCTTCATGTTTGTAATGGGACTCGGAACCACTTAATTCGACACTCGTAATTAGAGGTCTCCTCCTGCCTGCAGATGTTTCACACGCTCGAAACTTGAGCGGTAAGGTCGACTCTTCCTCAGTTACCACTTGCCTCCTCGCCTCAACGTGCAAGCCGCTCCGTTGGCGACTCACCTCGACGTAACTTTAAGAGCGTTGGATACCAAAAAAAAATATTATTTTGTATTTGTACAAAACATTGGCATCACGTACAACGCGTACAAGTAGAACAATTTCCCTAGAATAAAAAAATTTCTCAATTTAATTTTTTTTTTTTAGATAATTTAATTAAAAATACATATTTTTTTTATTTTGCTGTAGAAATAACAACAAATACTAACTATGTTCTACAAATGAGAATATTTATAATGTAAACTAATGCCGAGGGCTACCGCGTGACACACATATAATCGCCAAATAGCAAGCCAAATAGATGGAAAAAAAAAATTAAAAATAAAGAAATTGTTACATATTTTTAACATTTGTTTTAAAAATGCATGAAAGGGAGATTCCCGAGAAAACCCGCTGACCAGTGGCGTCGTCCGGCACGATTCCCACGTGCGAAAATCCGGGAACGACCCCGCCGGGAATCGAGCCCGGTTCGCCTAGGTGGGAGCAGTGTAGTCTGACCACTACACCACCGTGGCCCCCTATGCGCCATCCAGGCCTAGTCACTGAGGGTGAGAGATATACGACATCTTGGATCTATATATATGAAGCCATTGCATATTTTTGAGATTCATTTCCGAAAATGTAACTTTTTTAGGGTATTGAATGTTACTTAATTATTTTTTAGATACGGTTATTGTTTCAATTCTTGTAATAATATCGCTGATGTAGTCCTTCTCCGAAGATAATAATTAAATAATTATAATTTACTTCAAACAATATTCAAATAAACTCACTACCCTGAAATGGCAGTCATTCAATAATCTTAGTGATATAATGGCTTGTCAAAGAATAAATTACAATAACAAATGCTGAATACGTTTTATGACTTAAAAAATGGTAATTCCAACATTATTTCTCTCTCTCTCTCTCTCTCTCTCTCTCGTCCCCCTCCCCCTTCTTTCCAGTTATGTAGCGGGGCTGGGCGCTGGTTCTGATGCAGAACATGGCAAGTAACGGATGTGGTGCGGCACTGCGGAAGGCGTGTAGGATCCGGGATGCCTGTAGCGGCAGGTGTCTCACAGGAACTGTATACACTGAAGGTCGCGGCGCATCACGACCTCCCGGCAGGCGCCAAGGAGAGCCACGTCTCTCTGGTCCAGCGCAGTGATGATGTTGCTCCGCCCTTTACTCATCTCCTCCTCATCTACCTGCACAGTCGAGGTCACCTGCCTGGACACAATGCCGCTCCTCTCCTCTTCCACAAACGTTTTCAGAGTTATTCTCCTTCTCTTACTCTCGCTCTTTCTCTTGCTCTTTATATATCTCTTGCACTCTATGGATTTCTATCTCGTGCTCTCATTCTCTCTTTCGTACTCTTTAACATCACTTGCTCTTAACCGCTCTATATCTCTCTTCCTCTCTCTCTATCTCTCTTCCTCTCTCCCTATCTATCTTGCTCTCCCTATCTCTCTTGCTCTCTATCTGTCTCTCTTGCTCTCTATCTGTCTCTCTTGCTCTCTCTATCTGTCTCTCTTGCTCTCTCTATCAGTCTCTCTTGCTCTCTCTATCTGTCTCTCTTGCTCTCTCTATCTGTCTCTCTTGCTCTCTATATATCTGTCTCTCTTGCTCTCACTCTATCTCTCCTCTTGCTATCTCTGTATCTCGCCTATTGGTAACTCTCTCTTTTTCTCTTGGTCTCAATATTTAGGTACATCTCTCTCTGTCTCTTGGTCTGTCTATCTGTACTTCTTGATCTCTGTCTCTATATATTGCGCTCGCTGTTACTTAGGAATTTCTTGTAGTTACCAGGTTTTTGCAAACAACAAACAAGGTAGTAGTTGGCGTAGAGCAGAAAGGGTTCTTGCTACCCACCTACCAAGCCAAAGAGAAGGAATAATTAATTGTGGATATTATAAAGTGGAGAAAGGTATCTTACGTATCTTACCATATATTCCACGTATAAATCTCATGAATCGTTTGCGGTCTGAAAATAAACCCCATAAACCAGGCTNCGTATCTTACCATATATTCCACGTATAAATCTCATGAATCGTTTGCGGTCTGAAAATAAACCCCATAAACCAGGCTACATTACTAAATTTTATGTAAAGATTAATTTTGGTCGCCCTCCCTGGAGCCCTTGCTACGTTCATGGCCGCAGAAAGTTACATACAATTATTGCAACAACACAGGGGAAACTGAGTTCCTTTTTCCTATAATCAGGTCATCGCTTTATCGCTGAAAATAAACAATACAGCAATCCAAATAAAAACACAATATGGAACAAATTGGTTTTATTTAATAAAAAGTCGGGTGCCGAATTATAATTCAGTCAGGAAAAAATTACACGAAACAACGAGGAGTTGGCAGTAGTTCTTAATATCGAGTTCAAGTTTTGCTTTCAGGATATTCCTCTACCTCATGTAGGCCTCAAGAAAAGTTGGAAGTAACCGTGAATGGACTATACCAATTTTAGGTTATCTTTTTATCTCTAAAGGCAATTTTTTTCGTAAGTGAAATTTACTAAACTGGGAGTTTTCGCGGTCGTTTTCAAGTATGAACATCGCGGTGCAGGATATTCATAAACGTGTAGACAAGTGCAGCACTTATTAAACTTTAGTATTACTGTAATAAAATTGTTCGTTTTTCTGCTGAAAGTCTCATAGAGGCACGTTTTCGACGGGAAGACGGCACACCAGTTCAGTGATATGCGCTTAGAGGCTACAGCGAGGCGTGAGGCACATGCCTGGGTCGCCCTTGGCGCTTCCACGTTTCTTGGTTCGGACGTGTAAGATACTCCAACCAGGTGGCCACCTTAACTGCTGGCAGCTTATAACTAACAAAATGCAGTACAATTGTGAATACCATGACTAGGACGCGACGTCGGTTGGGCGATAACCCGACAGCCTTGAGGCGCTAACCAGGCAACATTCTGACGAGAAGGCGTGTGTAATGATGCGTGTCTGCGTAATGCCGGATGCTGCCTCTTGACGCCTGAGGGACGTAGCAGAAGTGAAAGTAGCCCCGCGGAGGCTTCTCTAACGGCGTGATGAGCAGTTCGCGGACACAGTTCGGCAAGGCGAGCTTACCAACACTTCACGCACGGCAAGAGTACTCTCAACACGTGCGACCTTAAGGGCGTTGCCCACGAGACATTTTGTTATTTTGTATCACATAGCCCTACTGTTCAACTTGTGGACATTATTTGGGATTACTTCTTCCTCAGTTAATTTTTTTTTTTTTTTTTTTTTTTTTTTTTTTTGATTGTATGGTTTTTGCAAAATGACAAGTCATAGTCAAAATTTGGAGGTTTTTGTAATGTCAAAATAAAAAAATCAAACAATTTGCGGAAAATTAAACAAGGTCAGCTGAAAGGTATTTTCTTAATTAATTATAAGATTAGCTTAGAAAAAGATATTTCACGAAAATTCAGAACCTGCGACCAATCAAATATACGCAATAATTTAATAATTTTTAGAAATTTTATGAAGTTGCAAAAAACATTTCTTCTGAAGATTTCATAGACGTTTTGAAGTAGCTCTTGGCATATTATTTGAGTCTGAATTATCTCATTCCTATGCGTAACTTAGTTTTCTTTATTTGTATATTTCTAAAACAGTTAGCCTAAATTGTGATTTTGACACACATTTATGCTAAAACTATGTGCTCAAATAGTTTGTTTTGCGAGGAACAAAGAAGACGCTGATAACGTTAAAAGATGAACAGTATGTGGTACAAAAATTAAAAAAATTTCTTTACCAATGCCCATAATTCCGACCAATGTACCTGAAATATCGTTCACGAACAACGATTATGGATTTGCGTGCGATTGTACAAGAATGCTTCGATTATCGTGCGCAGTATACATTTTTTGTGTGTTTACAAACATTTCGTTGGAAAATATATGCGGAACTTTTTTTTGTAACAAGTGAAATGCTGTATTTTTACAAAAATTTATATATGACGCATTACAAATTATGTATTGTTATGTTTATAATAAACATGAAGTAAACAGCACGTGGACGCAAATGCGTCCGCTTACCTTGTGCGCGAACTGGGTTGCAGCGCATTCGTAATACAGGTTTTTAAAACTAACTATTTCACGCGTGCACAATATTTCTGCACGTAAAAATAAATAATACTTCAGACTAAAATGGAATAGAAGTTTCAGCAAATTAGGCTACGCTAATTCCAAAACACTATATTGAAGCTCTTCAGCGTTGAAAAAAACAGTTACAGCTCAAATAAATAGTTCGGTCACACATTGCAACATTTTAACTTAAAAAATTAATCACGTAATTTGCGCTGTACTTTTGTTCAGCATTCTTCTCACAAACGGTGACTGGCATTACAATATTGATGTCTGGTAGGCGTAGAAAATTCCACAAATCTGATTTTCCGTAAGGAAAATGTTGAGTACGGGGCACGGATGCCTTGCTGTGTACAGCACGCGTCATAAGTATCAGTAATTTGCAACGTGTTCACGGTCGTAGACTCGGTGATCTAACGGGTTGAAATATTCTGGCTAAATTACTGCGAAGCTAGTACAGGACCCTTCACTGACCTTTGCTACAGACTTCCCACCAATGAAGAGATACGGTCACTTCTACACGAGAACACTGCACGCAAGTTCAGATCCCTGTTCGTAGCGGCGATGCAGCTCTTCATGAGCGCGATAGTGTCGCCCTTATTGCACCCGCACGTCTCGACCTCAAAGGTGGAACACAGCTCCAGGTACATGAGCCCCTTCAAATATTATATTAGCTTTATACATATCACAGCCACGTCCTTTAAATCTAATTCGAATGTTAAAAAAAAAAATATTTTGCCTACTAACTGGCAATAAATTATTTGCAAAATAAAAATAAAAATATTATTGTTTATAGTGTTAGACATGAATTTTGGTCATTTTTGTGTTAAAAACTATTTAAAAAAATATTGTAGGATTCAGCCTTATCAACACCATGATGTTACTTATTTTTTGTTCTCAGTTTTCATTAACTGCAGAAAGCTGAGAGTGATGGATAATGGTTTTACTCACACCTGCTAATAACAGTCCCCCAATCTGCTTGTGAATACACCTATTAACTAACACCGACAAACAAAAATAAGTGAGACGATCAAAACAATTGCGTCTCATTTAGGAATACACGGGCAAATGCATAGTTCGAACGCGAGAAGAATCTGCATCTTTGTTCATTGTCTCTACGTACATGTGGGTGGAACTACCTAGTGATTTTATAAAGGAAACTTTTCCTTGGACTCATTATTAGTATTTCCGTCGCTGTGAGGCAAAGTACCGGACGTTATATCGCTAAGTTGCGTTATCCGGATGCCCCTTCCAAGACCGGTTGATCGACATGAGGAACACCATCGTTGTTATTTTTGTTATTGTCTCGTCAAAAGCATGAATATTACAATGATTAGCTTATTCTCCCGCTACAGGATGAATCCGGGAGTGGCCTCTCCAGAGATAGAGAAACTCAATTATCGTGGTGAACCTCGAGCTAATCCAGCAAATGATCAAAGAAAGTCCCAATATGATATTGTCAATGACTCTTGGAGCACATTCCACCGTGTACCAAGACCCTCAGTCATCAAAAACACTTGTGGTCTGAATAGAGATCTAGCCTCAACTCTACTGTCTTTCCAGCGCTAACTACGGCAACTTTCCTTTCCTCTACTGACAGCGCTGATGCTACTGGTCAGTAAGAAACAATTTAGAAATGCCAACATCTAATTAGTGGTCTCAGCAGCGAAACACTCGCCAGATGAATCTAAGGTATGGAAAATATGGCTAGTGCCATGGGTGTCATTTGATGGCTCCTGGCTGAGGGTAGAAAAGGGGGGGGGGGGATTTGCCACTTGTCACTTGTTTGTAAATTATTTTACGAATTTTAAGAGTTCTGGAAACTGTAGGAAAGCGCATCAATGTAATTACATCATAATTCACTGTTGTTATAGGCGTGCTTACAAGAGGTCTAGGGATCATACTGAGGCAGGTAGGACATAGCTTCGCCAGTCACAGGCGCGAAATCGCAGGAACAATTACTGTGACCTGTATTTTTACGTTCGACTGCGCATTGTTGCTGGGGGAAGGGAGAAACTACTGTGTGTCTGCGTGTGTCACCGTTTCGCGTTTCGGACAAGTTCATCGCAATTTCATGCTCGCTCTATGAGCAAATCTGTGCATAGTGCCCGGCAAACGTCTGGGCATGTCTCAGATGAGGAGAAGAGATACACGCGCGGTGACGCTATCAGCGGTCTCGCAAACACCAGGCGGTGCGTCCTTGCGATTGTCACCCGGTACTGAAGAGCGGATGTTAGTGGAACGGCGGAGCATGCGCTGCCGAGCCGCTCCGTCGTCGCGCGGCTGTAGACCGGTCCGTGACGGGCTACTAGCGAACACGAGGAGACGACCAGTGTGCCCAGGCGTGTGGCGGGCACTGTATATAATCCATTCACGGTTGCTTCACACTTTTCTGAAGCCCTGCTAAAGTTCTACTTCCAGGATATTCCTCCGCCTCGTGCAAACTAAGCTTAACTAAGTACAGAAAATTACACCAAAGGCCAACGCACCGAATTCGTGCGCACCCAGTTGTAATAATATTTTGCACGAGAACTATTTCTTGTTAGGTGCCAACACACGTGTTTTCTCACTGCTTTTATTCATAATTTTTATAATTGACATATTATAATTTATAAATAAAAGATTGGTGAAACTTCAATTTAACGAAAACTAAGATAATTTCATGTTAACGGAGGTGTAAAATGACTGTGAAACATAACGTATTTAGGAATCAACTAAACAAACACGCCGTGCATGGGGTGGTTTTCCGAAGGTTTGGTTAAAAAAAGTGTGAAGAAACCGCGAATGGACTCTGCACGCCGGGCGACTAGGCGTGCCCGGCGGCCAGAGAAGCTCCACGTGCTAACGGCGCGGCGAGGCAAATGGCAGCGGGCCCGGCCCGGCTTTCGCAACTTCTCTCCAGCAACACGCAAGGCCGCGGCCTCTGCAGCGCCTCGCCTCTGGCCGCAGGACCGTGTTGACGTAACGGCCATAACGCCGCTCTCCTCTGCCACCGGTGGACAGCATAGACATTCCTCTAGCACATCTTCACACCTTCGCATCTTCGCGCCACCGGCTCCGTTCTCCGTGACGAACGTGTATGGTCTGTTCACGGTTTCTTCACATTTTTTGAATCAAACCTTTGGAATATCGCACCATGCGACATGTTATACGCCGTGTATTACAACCGTTTTGTACTTGTGTCAACATTAGAGTACCTTATTTTTTTGTTACATTGAAGTTTTATTTATATTTTGTCTAAAAATAATTATATTTTATTTCAAATAAATATGAATTTAAACAGTGTGAACATAGGTGCGTTGATAATGCTTATTAAGAAATAGTACTTACGAAAAAAAAATTATGCTGAGCGCGCACGAATACTGTGCGCTGTCCCTTTGGTGTAATTTTCTGTACTTAGTTACGCTTTGTTTACATGAGGTGGAGGAATATTTATGGAAGTATAACTTTAGCAGGGCTTCAGAAAAGTTGTAAGTAACCGTGAATTGACTATATCGTCTATTCACGGTTACTTCCAACATTTTTTGCTATTTAATTTGAGCCTAATGTAATGTACGTTGCTCGATCCTCGCACTTTATTCGTTGGTTGGTCGTGGAATTCGCGTGCCTCTGTACTGTGGCGTAGCTCGGTCGGAGGGTGTACGTAGGCGATTGTTTGCTGTTCTTCTGCACTAACCAAGGCTACCACGTCAGTTTTCTATATACATGAATCTCGAATTATAGTTTAACTGGTAATATGTATTTGATGGCAATATTGTAGGCTGACCGACTCGGTTGATATTCAGGTCTAGAAGAGTGAACAGCGGTTACGGCTAACGGGCTCTTCATCGACGATGGAAAATATTCAGGAAAGTTATTTGTGTGTCGCTACTGCAAGGAAACCTTTTTCTAAAAGCTGCAATGCTCGTCGACACGAGACTGGTTGTTCCCAAAATATGAAGCGTGTTATCTTATCATGTGAAAAGTGTAAATCATATTTTCGAAGGTGTGGTAGCTTAAAAATGCATATTGGAACATGCAATGCTCTGCTTCCTGCACGTGTCAATCATTATTTGCTGAGATTAAAACATGCTTTTGAAGGAGAGATACCTGTGAAAGCAAAATTTTTATTATCAACATTATAAAAAACTTAGTACCCAACCATGAAAACAATGGGTGTATCATCCACATCACCTAGAAATCCACGTAAGTACTGTAACATGACATTTGCATATTCCTGCAACGAGAATAGACATATAAGGCATACATGCAAGCTGAATCCGTGTCGCACAGGATGTCGGTGTAATAAGTTTCAAGGTTTGTTCACTCGTACAGACGGTTCAACATACATATGAAAAAGTGCAAAGAACTTGTTCCTCTACCTGCTAAGCAACAAAGAGTATTGACATCGTCACAAACTTGTGGTGATCAGGTGCCTGCTGTATCGAGTATTGGTACACCTACATCACAAACTTCCGACATTCATGCGACCAATGTACACATTCCTTCACCAATGCGGAGGAAACATTGTTGGAATTGTGGTGAGATATTTAGTCAAAGTAGCTATGCGCTACGGCATGAGAGATGCAAGACACTGTGTGGTGGTGAGAGGTCGGGTTCATCGCAACTTCACTATATATATATTTTTTAAGTGTTTGATATGAATTGAAAAATTTATAATAGGTCTTTCACTGTAGCTTCAAAGGACTGGGAAAAAATGTTGCAAGAATTCCGGAAAGTGTAGAGTCAGGGGGTGTAATACAGGGCCTCCACTGTATATGTAACTGTGTGAAATGAAAAAAAATTGCAGCTGCAAGGTGGTGTAGTAAACTAGATAAATACCTAGCTGAACTTATGCTTACAGAATGCATAAAAAATGCTTAAATCGCACTGACGAAATATGAAGATGGTTGCATATAAACAGAATGTGAAATTGGTGGAATTGTCTTTGTTGTTATCCGAAGTTCGGAGAGTGGACATTATCTCGAGTGACGATGGAAAATATCCAGAAAGTTATTTGTGCTGTTTCTGCAAGAAGACATTTTCTCAAAGCTGCCATGCCCGTCGACACGAGACTGGTTGTGCTATGAACATGAAGCTATCTACTTTAACATGCGAACAGTGCAAGTCTCAATTCGGACGACGTGATAACTTAAAAAGACATATTGCAACGTGTGATGGATTCTCTCCCGTGCCAGCTAAGCAATGAAGTTTATTGTCTGTATCAAAAAAAAATGTGGAGGTTAGGCACCTGCTGCATTGGATACTGGTGCATTGTCAACATCGGCAACATCAGGCAATCCTCCACAGGCATCAATATATTCATGTTGCTACTGCGGCATGGCCTTCAGTAATAGTTGCAGTGCCCATCAACATGAGAAAACTGGAAAATGTTTGAAGAAGACGAGATGACTTTACGTAACTCGTAGCTGTTATAAGTGTGGTCGTGAGTTCACGTGTTATGAAGTAACAAACGTTCCAGACAAAGTGCAACGCGAAATACATCTCCATCAGGCAAAAAATTGTCGTGGGTGGCATGGCAACCTTGTCAAAACGTGTAGGCCTACATATAAAGCTCCTACACCTGCATGTGTTGCAAGCTTACCAAATGACAATGGATTCATACTGAAATAATCTGCTTTCCGCAGTCTAATGCAGATTTATGTTGCATCTAATTCGCCAGGCATGGCGAAATATATTTGTACACATGTTAAACATATGAAGCAAAAAAGTATAGATCAACTTTCATATGAAATGGGTAAAGAAGATGCTCTAAAATATAATATATGTTTGGAATGTAAATATACCAAACCAGAACCACATGAAAATGAATATAGTGAGAGAAGACCTCGAACGTGCCTCTGTATAAAATGTACGAAATCAAAGACAGTGTTGAATCTAGTATAGAGAATATTTGCCAAGAGAATGAAGAATACATGGGAAAAGGATTCTGGTTGGACATTATATACGATAGATCAGTTGCAGTTGAGAATAAATTCACTTAGGCCACTTAGCAAATAGCCAGATACTGATTTCCCTCTACCCCACTACAAACAGAATTACAAAGTAGCTTCGCCTTCGGCTGGCGGCGGAATGAAGGTATAAATTACTGCAACCGAAGAAAATCACTCGGTTGTTAAACTGGCATGAGCAGCATCGGTGCGGTGTTTGAGTTCACATTTGCTTGAAGATGATGAAAACCACTGAAGATGTACAGTCGAGTAAGCCCTTTACGACTACATTCAAACCTTCACCGAGTGTTCAATAATTACATGGAAAACAATGTGGCAAGACCTTCAGTAAAAGTTGCAATGCACGTCGCCATGAACAAAGCGAATGTTCAAAAAAACCAACTCCCAGAACACTAACATGTGGGATGTGTGGTGCAGCATTGGGTAGAAGCGATAATCTAAAGAGACACGCCGGTACGTGTAAATGTGACGCACCTTTTCTTGGCACGAGACAGCATGCATTGACCTTATTGGTGCAATACAAGGCTATGGCTAGCCTTCCTGCTGATTCGGCGTGTAAACTACTGACGGTTCGACCATCCATAACATTACCCTGGCCTGCATCGTGTTCCAAAACAGCGCGTGAAGATGGAAACAAGAGTGTTGCAGACATGCATTATCGTAAGTGCGAGCCATACAGATCGTCGGAAGTTGAGAACAAAAATGCACCGATAACATGTAAAGTGAAAAACGAAGATGTTACAACTAGTCATGGCGAAGAGAGCGAAAATGTGACCCCCAAGACTGCTGGAGGAGATATGAAATATGCATATTCTACTGGTGATGAAGTGCCGAAATCTGCAAAGCCAAAGCGTAAACGAGTTGCTGAAGATAAGGGCTGCTTGAAGTTGGACAGAAGAACCATGGATTCGAACCTAGTACTCTCGCCCACAGGTATCTCGCAACCTGCTCATCACAGAAGAACATACATACAGACATGTATCGTGAACCTTCTGCGAAGAGTGACGTGAAGTCTAGCTACTTATTTTATGAAGACTCCAATGACCTAGTTGATAGACTGCGGGTGTTGGTTCCATTGCAAATAAGTGGATATCTTGCTGTCAGTGAAGAGATAAATTCGTTTATTGATGAACTCAGAGCTATGAGTTTTATTGAAGTATATATTTTGTATGCTCATGATTTGTTTAAGAATAGGAATAAATACAAAATAAATTAATTTGTCCGGTAGACTGCAAGTATTTGCGATGAACTTGCATGGAGTATGGCTATGTACAAATGTCTGTTGGAGATAAATTTCATTGTAAGCTGCGAGGTTATAAGCATTTTAACTATATACACATAACCATTTTTTTTACATGATGGAAGCTTGTATACAATTATCACTGCATGCCAGTTCGTGCTGTCCGTCTCGGGTTGTCACAGTTTGTCCTGCTTGTTACCTACTTATAAATCTGGCAGGCTGCAAGTATTTGAGATGAACATACATTGAGTACTGTCATGTACAAAAATATTTTGTTGGAGATACAGTTCATTGCGATACTTTTACATGCAGATATAAGACACAGAAGTTTTTAAATTGTGTATCATGTTGCATTTTTACGTGTGAAATGACTGGACTCTGTAGGGGATTGAACCTGCGATACCTTATTTTTAAGGATGATTCATGTTACCCGTGCTAACGTTTATTTATGCATGTGTCACACTTGCGGTAGCAGACTAGGAGCGTGGTGGTGGGTGATTGACGAGTGCGTGCGTGTTTGTGTTTTTTAGACCCTACACTCCTACATGCATCAGTAACTGCTTACTACTACTAAGACATTCTTGCAACGCAATTGTATGTACATCTGACTTTATTTTCTGTACGTGTATGGCTGACATTTGCATTTTAACCAAACTTAAATAGTTGAGAAATGGCATCTCCCTATGCTTATAACAGGGCTTAGGGCCCTAATTATCCTTATCACATTGATTGCATCCAGGAATGACACCAGTGATATGGAATTGACGCTCGTGGCTTTCACCGATAGTAAATGACAGGCAACTATATTTATAAGTAGGTTTAATGCATAATTGACCCTGCTGCTCTGTTCTATGTCGGGAGCAATGCGTATGATTTAAATTTGATGGCTATGGCCTCAGCAGATGGGAAATAATTGTCAACTATGCTTATAAGATAGGTTATGGTCTAATGGATCCTGCTACCCGTTCGATGTCGGGGACGATGCGTGTGATATGAATTTGGCGACTGTAGCTTTGGCAGATGGGAAATGGCGACCGAATATGCTTATACGAGGGCTTAAGTGTGTCATTGACCTTGTCGTGCTACTCGTCGGAGGCGGTGCATTTGATATGAATTTGTTGGATATAGCTTCTTCGGATTGGGAATGGTGGCCAGATATGCTTATAAGAGGACTTAAGGCGTAATTGTTTCTACCTCTCTATTCAGCATCAGAAGTGATGTCTACGATATGAATTTGACGACTATATCTTAAACAGATCATAAATTACAGCCACTATGCTTATAAGAGGGCTTAAGGCATCCTTAGCCCTACCACCTTGATGCCATGCTCTAGCTGGCTGGAATGGTAGTTTGGTGGTGGGAATCCAAGAAGACGGGGACGAAAGCAAGATGGCGGGGTGATTAACTTGTGCGCGATTAGCATAAGTGCGATTAGTATATTTATAATTAGCATATATTTGTGTGTGATTTGTGTAGGCGTCCTTAGCATATGTGTACTCTGCATAGGTCGTAGAATATATGCTTGTAACAAGGTTGTACATGAAGTTGTATGATGGGGCAATGAACTCGAACATTCGTCAGACAAGATGGATGGTGCTAGCATGGAATGACAGAGC
The DNA here is from genome assembly GCA_002778355.1 of Clitarchus hookeri. Taxonomy (NCBI): domain Eukaryota; kingdom Metazoa; phylum Arthropoda; class Insecta; order Phasmatodea; family Phasmatidae; genus Clitarchus; species Clitarchus hookeri. Next base: position 24,382 of record NQII01008217.1, read on the forward strand.
GTGAATTTTAGGGTGACCTTTCAACCCCTCATCTCCAAAATGGAGTAATTTAGCCACATTGTGGAGTCGTGCTATTTTCGGACTGAGTGTCTCATAAAAATTTTGGTAAGGAAGATTTCTGCGGGTAATTTTGAAGGTTAATTCGGAAAATTTTGGGTGTTTTGAGGGAAATTTCGAGGGGAAAAAAGGGTAAATGGCAGCCAATGGCGAGGAATAATAAAGTAGGTATTTTCCGCGTGGCGTCAGCCAAGATGGCCGCCGTGTCGCCTTGCCAGGACGCCGGGTGACGGTGAACTGTATATTTATAACTACTCCTGCCATGTTTACTTTTGTTCCTAACCTAACCTCGTATATTAAGCAGAAAATACTTCAAAGCAGACGTTTTATATCATAGAAGCTTATTTTTGTGAACAAATATAATCGTAAACATGTGCAAACACACGCCTTTTCGATATTTTTTATACTTACATAACTGTAAATAACATTTCCCGCCAACAACACCGACTCATCTATTCTGATTGGTCGCCGCCTCATAAGTTTCACTTAAGATACAAAATAGAACTATTTCTTTTAATGCTTGAGGAAATTCCAACAACGCACACGACCTGCTAAGTACCATTGGAAACTAATACATATGATAGCATACATTCGTTTCTTCTGCACACGTCTTAACGCATAATCGAATGCGTAATTATTGTATTGTAAAGCTGGGTTTGCTGGTGGTGACGCAGCTCCGGGAACCCCAGCAGGCGGCCCACGGACCTCGTAACCACGGGTTGTTACCGAGAAGTAGCTGGTCCCACGGGCGGTTCATCTTGTCGCCTTCACCCAGTCACTGTTAGCGGTGTACCTGCGGTACAGGGTAACGTCATACCACCGTCATCGCCCGGGAGAGCCAGTGAAGGTCGGCGAAGGCCTACGGCGGTGCTCTTCTTTCACTGTAGTGTCAAACCACTCTCTATAACGCCTGCTTCGTATGACGTGGCCGCTACATAGCGCATTGTTCGCATCATCCCATTAATATAAACAAAGGCGTGACTAAGATCGTTCGTGGAGCGGAGGGATTTGGGGGGATCGTAACATCGTGGCCTTGAGGGTTAAGTGAGGGAGCAATGCCGGAATGCGATGGCAGGGGAAATGGGAGATTCCTGAGGAAACCCGCAGACTACCGGCATCTTCCGGCACGATTACCACGTTCGAAAATCCGGGAGCGACCCCGCCGGGAATTGAACCCGGTTCGCCTTGGCGGGAGGAAAGTAGTCTGACCACTACACCACCGCGGCCCCTAACATTGTTCGTGATACTATAAATCCATGCTTGAAGCGTATTATACTTCGGAATAGTTTCTGTTTTACGGCTGATTGTACAGCAAGAGGTTTACAGCACCAGTAAACTAAAGAGGGTAAGGTTTAAAGGGGGATACGTTTAAAACACGTTTAACGTAATTAATATATTCCATAGTCTCTTTTTTTCAACAAACTCTGTTTTTGCCATCGTTGCATACTTTAATAAAACAAACTATTGTTTTTTTCCAAAGAATAAAAAAGATTGAATAACAGAGGTGAGGAATTCATTTTATCAATTGTCTGTAATCTGTTACACTACGAAAATACGGGCATTTTTGATGATATTTTGTTTGCATACAAAGAATATGTAAATGGTTTAACCAACAACTGCGCACACTTTGTCATAATATATGTATTCCATAGTGGCACAATATTCCCTACAATAAATCATGTTAAACGTAGTTTCCTTGCAGGCTTGCAAGGTTTCAGAACATGGTAGTTAACAAGTTAATGACATCTGTAAACTTGAATCAATTACTAATGATACGCATAATGCTTAAATAATTCATAAATAATTCAGTACACATGTTAAATGAATAACTTCTTGACGTTTGAAAATTATTTTGGAATGTGTAGTTTAATTACTTTATATTATTGCAATTCTTAAAATATAAATAAACTATAGGACTCATCCAGGATAAATTACACCTAAAGCATAATGCTTATGAAAATTTAAATCTGTTTGTTACTCCCGTCGCCAGGTAGGGCCAACTATTGCAAAACAGAAACATTTCAGCTGTCTATGCTCGATCTTAGATGAGTCCTAAGTTGCATTTATACAATTTACTTCCTGAGAAAAGTTGAACTGTGCATTCGGTAATAACGTTCAAATGTCATTAAAATATTCACTGAACATACATGCTGAATTTTGTAGCGTATGTACATTGTTAGTCATCAATTTAATTTTGCTGATTGCTACCGTCTTATGAATCAAACTGTTTTAAAATGTAACACCTTGGTATGGAACCTATAGAACCAACAACTTTATGAGATGATGACGCGCTATTAAATGTAATAAAATAGCATACTATTCCATGTCAATTCACAAGCAAACTCATTTTATTTGCAGTAAAGTGCTATACAAGAGGCGCTTTCTGAAAATCTGATGAGCAGAATTATTGTTTGCTTGAGCTTTGTCGTTGTAAGAAACGGTCAGCATAGAAATACTCGTGCAGAGTTGTTATTTTTTGTAATTTGTAAAGTTGATATACTTCACTTTAAAAAAGTTATAATGATAACGCAATTTTAACACAGGACAAGGGGAAGCTCCTAACAGTAATCTAACATCCCATCATCTAAAATGTCACTAAGCCAAACCCAAAGCTAGGCAAAACCATTTCAGACTAAACACCTCTTAACCAGACTAAAACCTGCTCGGGTTTTGAACCTGAATGCTAAACACAGTAATTCAGCCTCTTATTTAAACTGTTTCATTGCTATGTCGTAAGTGTATTCCTTACTCGTTTACAATCATATCGTCTAAGTGCTCAGTTTTCTCTTGAAAAAGTTGCACTGGAAGTATGAAGACAAAAACTATTTGTGACAGGTGTAATGGTTTCCTATTTAACCACGCGTGCAGATTGTAACTTGCATTTCTCTGTAATTTCTTCATTTGCTCTAGCACAGTACATTAGTTGAACTGCTGCTTATGCCTCGAAAAGAAAGACAATTCTCGTACACATTCCTTTCTTGATGAACTTAAAACCAGGCTGACGGCTGGCCTCAACACAAAAGGTAATGATGCCTTACAACATAGCTTAGTTTTCCCAAAATTTTGGTTAACCTTTACTTATAAAGAATTTCGGGTGTTCCGCCAAATGTTTTCCATGCAATGTGGTGGCCAACAACACAGACACGTTTGTATGTAAATGCTAATGCTGTGTATGTGTAATTTTGCTTAAAACTTAAGCGATTAAAATTGCATTGCAGTTCATCGTGGAGTTCTGAAAGTTAAATGTGTAAATAATTTAGGTATGGTGTGTACTTCAACAAAGAATTTAATTTATTTTGTAAACAGTGATGGGAGGTTTCCTTCTGTAAGTATATAAACTGAGATAATGACTGGGTTTGTCTGCGAAACGAAACAAAGAAATCATCGATTTGTCCTTGCAATCATGATAGTTCCCTTTCAGTGTTGTGGTTACCCTTGTACAAGTTTGTGTAAAGAATCATGTAGAGAATTGGTGTTTGTGCGAATTATACGTTTCGGCGTTAGCGAGCAGCAACGACAAGAAGCAAAGTATCTTGCGCCCGGTTGAGCAAGGTAAGGTAAAAACCTACTTCTGTCGTTGTTGGGAGCGGTTTTTTTTTCAACGTATCTGTCTTTATTTTGATAAGCTTGATGGGAAGCCGCCTATGTGCTAACTAATTGTAATGAAACCCAAATTCTAGGAGGATCCGAACCCACGACTTATGAATTGAGAGTCAGGTACGCCAGCCACGACACCACACGACTGTAAAAGCCAAGGCGAAAACTGTAACTACAGTTTCCACAGATCGCACATTCGGGCGCCATAACGTATACTGCGTACACATCAGAAATCCTGAACGACGGTTACAGAAGAGAGTTACTACCAGCTGCTCTTTCTCTTTCTTTCTATCTCTTTCTCTTTCTCTCTTTCTCTTTCTCTTTCTCTCTCTCTTTCTCTTTNGTTACTACCAGCTGCTCTTTCTCTTTCTTTCTATCTCTTTCTCTTTCTCTCTTTCTCTTTCTCTCTCTCTTTCTCTTTCTCTCTTTCTCTTTCTCTCTCTTTCTCTCTCTCTTTCTCTCTCTCTTTCTCTCTCTCTTTCTCTCTCTCTTTCTCTCTCTTTCTCTCTCTCTCTTTTTCTCTCTCTGTTTTTCTCTCTCTCTTTCTCTCTCTCTTTTTCTCTCTCTCTTTTTCTCTCTCTCTTTTTCTCTCTCTCTTTTTCTCTCTCTCTTTTTCTCTATTTCTCTCTCTCTATCTATCGCCATCTCTATATCTATCTATCTCTATCTATCAATTCTATCTATCTCTATCTATCTTGGAGTGCGCTACGAAGGAGAAGGTAACTCGAGTATACAACTTGGAATTCTTCCTGCTAAGTAATAGGAAAATATTTACTCTTTCAATATGGTGTTATTACACACGAAGAGATCAAAGGATGAACGAGGGCAAGTGGTACTGCATTTTGTCACAGTCTTAGTCTCCGGCTTATGTCCAAATTTTGTGGAGTCCCTAAAGTTAGGTTGTTGGGAAACAAGTGTCGCACCGTTACTTGTACAAGCGCATGCAAGGACCTGCGTAATGCCCCAGGGCGCACCTCTTTACAGACTAAGCAGCATCTTCCCAAGAGAACCTGGGGTCCCTTATCCTTCATAGTGGTATAGAGCCTTGTACAGGCGATGTAAGGAACTGCGTGCAGACTCAGGGACGGTGTAAGTNGGGGGGGGGGTGTAAGGTCGTCGGAGCGGATGAGTCCCGGATACCTGGCCGCACGACCTGCGGTGCCGTCGGCTTGCTCGTCTTCCTCCACCTCGTTCACCTTCGGGTTGCGAAACTCGCCGCTCAAAAGTCAAGGTTGATCCCCGCCGTCTGCTGCCTGTGCCGCACATCGCACACCGTTTATTTCTGTGCTGATGACACTCCTTAGCGACTCCTCCCGCCGTGATTTCATCCAGGGTGTTTGCAAATCGCGTGCGCACACTGGAAACACAGCATGAAATGCTTCAGAGGCTAGTAACAGACAATCGTGTGCGAATCATGCAGGCAAGAGGCGGGGAGTGGTGAGTGAACCGGAGATGATTTGACGGCTCTTAAAATCGGGGCCTTGATAGCCAAAGTGGGCGCAGCGAGGCGGGTATGGAGCAGCGCAGGAATGCAAGGGTGCGGGAAACTGCAGAACCCCGAGAAAACCCGCCGACCAGCGGTATCGTCCGGCACGATTCCCACATGCAAAAGTCTGGTGGCGAACCTCGTCAGGAATCGAGCCCGGGTCGCATAGGTAGGAGGTGATTAGTCCAACCACTACACAGCTGCCCGCCATGATGACGAGGGCTGAACTTCCTTAAAGGAATGTATACCGAGAGGAAAATCCTGCCTTCTGTGAAACTGGACCAAGTAGACGCCCATGTGGGCAGACGGGACAGCGGTGTCTGAGCGGTTAGCATGCTCGCCTCCCACCAAGGCGAGCCGGGTTCAATCCCCGGCTGGGTCACTCCCGGTCACTCCAGTTTCTCTCTTCCATTAATTCCGACGCGGCTCCATACTCACCCCAATCACTCTCTTCTGCTCTCAAGACCTCGCCCTCGCTGTTAAGAGCCGCCCAAATCTCTCCACTTCACTTCACCGATGGGTAGACAGTTTTAGAACATCCTGTACACTCGGGTAGAAGATGACGTCATGCCGTCTTTACACACAGCCACGGCGCGGCATTGAACTGCGTGATTATCGAAGACGCGTGCTGCATCTCCGGCAAATATTTCAAAATGTTTACGTTTGCCGCCGGGTAATGACAGAGCGCGGGACCGTAGAACAAAACAAGCTTCGTGTCTTTGTCATTTGTTCTGAGGTGGCGCGAACAGTTATGATTTGCAGTTAATCTCAGCACGGTTATTCAAGGCGATGCTGTCCCGTTCAGTGCCCGAGAAAGCTGGAATGTCTTCCCGCCATTCGTCGTAGCACGGGTTCGCGTCTCTACTGACCATGGGGTAGATTTCCGTACCCCCCCCCCCCATAACTGAATTCGCTACGGATACACTGACCCTATAACGTACGTATTACCTGGTGTCAATTATTATCACCAAGATTTCATTTACAAACGCACTAAAAAATAAACTAACTTGTGTAAATAAGTGTAATTCATTATCCCTCACTGCATGGTTCATCTCTTAATTATAATTTGCGTTGAAATGTTTTTTTCATTATTATTTCTGAAACTTTTTAAACATATATAGTGATTATTCGTCACTTAACACTTTTTTTTTTTTTTTTAATTTTTGTCTCAACATTAGTTCTCTTGAAAGTGCCGATTGATTTAAATGTTAAATATTTGTGATATATATTGTCTTTGTCGTGGATGGGTGAGAAAGGGCTACAGTGGCAGCTAACTCAGGGCCTACAATTTTGTTTAAAAGTTATTACATCAATTTAATTAAGAGGTTAGTGTGATGCTGTGCTGTACTTACTGTCTCTTCCTTCGGTATTAAGTAACTACGTTAATAATTTTCTATTTTTATGTACGTCTGCAGAATAGCGTACTTACCAATTTGTTCCGTTTGGCGATATTTTGACAGGTATGCGAAAATCAGAACCACCAACTCCGTAGTGGTAAAACAAATTTTACCACCATTGCCAAAGCATTGTACCACCTGACCGGTCGCTACATTGTGTACATTCTAATGTTGATACCGTAAGAGAGAACATAGTTCCTTTAAATCGCAAACATAAAATTGTATACTTTTTTTTCCACTAACAACTGTATTGAGTATGTATGCTTAACGTCTACGAAATATGAATACATGTTAATTTTACGTCCTGAGGTGTATGTATACGCTTGATCTGTGTTGCAGAGGGTTTGAATTACACGTTTCTCCACGAAACTATTAAACCTGCGTTCAATGTTCTGATCTACAAAAAAGAAAACAGACTTCAGATGAGAGCTTTCAGGACGTCACGCACTATTGAAACACCATTCCACAGTATTCCAAAATTGAAAAAACGGTGTTTTCAAAGCGCTGCTTCTCAAAATATACGCGTCAGATACATACAAAACTACTCAAGGGCCCTACATTCAACGTTCCTACAGACGTTTCCACCAATCAAATGATTGTGTCACCGTTGCAAGTACCATAGGTACACGCAGCACGACGAGAACACTACACGCGAGTTCAAAGCCTTGCGCTTAACGGCGATGGCGTACCTGATGCGAGTGGCAATGTCGTCCTTATCGCTCCCGCGCTTCTCAGCCTCAAACGCGGGGAAAAAAAAACTTCAAGTAGGCGGGAGCCTAAACTGTTTTTTCATCAATATTTCCAAGGAAAAGTCGGTGCAGGTAAGAGGGTTCACCACAAGCTCACGCACGTCCTCAACCAGCCCCGGCTTCTCTCTGCAGGTGTACGTTGAAGGACGCCATCAACGCCAACACAACAGTATCTATCGGTTGTTCTCAAAAATGCCCGTGTTCGATCGTCTTTGAGTGATTCACCCCTCCTCATAGAAGCATTGTTTTAATCTCGATCAAAATGTTGTCTTGTAGGTTTCCGACAGTTCTAGAATTGTTGCGGCCTGGCCATCAGTCGACCCAGCCGCCTGTCATCAGCCGACGTCCTGCGTGACTCGTGCCTCTGCAAGCCCCGAGTCTATCTTTGGATAATGTAGGGCGGGTCCGGGAATGGTAGAAGATACGATTTGCCTGTGTGACTGACGTCTCGCACCTGGCGGCAACCAGAACCTTCTGGAAGATCGAGGATGGCCTCTTCCTATTCGAGAAAACCCTGGACGCTGAATTGGGTCATCCGGGGCATGTGTGTGTGTGTGTTTGTGTGTGTGTGTGTTGAATCATCCGAAAAGTTCATCGCCGTTATAAATACATCCCTCATCCCGCAGACTACAGTTACTTACNTATTTCTCTTCTAATTTTTCAAACACCATTTTAATAAAAACTGTAATTTCCCATCCTCTGAGCTAGACATCTTTTTCTACTTCATAAATTACATGCAATATCGCAATTCTTATCTGTCGAGAGGTTTTTTTACTGTGTTTATGTCGGTTTTCCTCCATCCTTTTGTAGTTCAGTTTAGATAATCATGGGAGGTAACCATGGCCCCAATCGCGGCCATGTTTGCCCAGTGCCAGTAAAGCCGCGAGCATGTGGCCTTGTAGTTAGAACCTTCCCTGCGTGCCTGGGCGTATGGCGCTCAGCCCTGAGACGCACTTAGTGCCCATCCCTACCTAGGACCTTAGACTCTCCTCTTAGTTTTAAATGATGTTGACGGCGTTGTGTATGGCCTCTTTCAGACGGAGAGGGTATGTTTCCGCGTAATTGGCGTGGGTATTAACCCATTAAGACCAGTGATTGTAAGTCGAGGGATATTTCCCTTTTTCGAGGGAAATTTTGATACGTTTCGAGGCAAAAAAGAGAAAAAGGGAATTTTTCGCGAAATTTCTTAAAATTCGGGGACATATCAAACTGTCGGCGGGATATTAAATAATTGCGTTGGTTGTTGCAGATTTCTACCGTTTCTTGACATCAACGGCATCTTTGTTGTGAAATAAGCAACAAGCATTAGTTTAGTATTGATATAATGCTGACAATTCCTCACTCGAACGCAGAAGCAGAACGTATTTTCAGTATTGTAACTGACGTAACGAAATTTAAGCGTACAATGAAGGGTTGTTTTTGTATGAACATCAGTGCTCTCTTCGTACTTTATCAATGTGTGCTTTTAATACCGTAATTTTGTGTGTTTTAAATGGAAAAAAATTTTNCAGTGCTCTCTTCGTACTTTATCAATGTGTGCTTTTAATACCGTAATTTTGTGTGTTTTAAATGGAAAAAAATTTTGGTCGAGTGAAATTTTACTTACAAAATGGAAATTTTGGTAAGCCAAGAAGAAAATGTGCTCTCTAACTGTTACCATCACTGACTCAGACGCAGTGCACATATATGTGTGCATTACGCGCGTGTTGGTAATTTTTGGTCTGTACTGCACACTGCGAAGCTCAATGACCAATGATCTTACCTGTGGGTGAATGATTCGCAAACCGTCTTACTGGTCTATGTCATAGTCGGTTCATATGACTGTAGCCGTGCATATAGCCTACATCTCATCGACTGTGACAACGCAACAAGTGTTGTTTCGCCTTAGGTACAGTACGCATCATTAAATTTTTGCTTTCAGCACCTGAAATCATAGATTAAAGTTGGTCTGAATGGGTTAGTCTTTCACACAATTAGCCTGGTGTAGTCTATCGCGGTTCTACACACTTTTTTTTAATCAAACCCTTGAAAAAATCACCTCATGACGAGCTTGGTTGTTTAATAAATTAATCGTGTATCGCGAGTGTTTTACACTTCTGTTAACATAAAAGTACTTTTTTTTTTTTTGTTAAATTGAACTTTTAGTTATATTCTATCCTAAAATTATAATATTTCACATTTATAATTAATACATACAAAAACAGAGGAAAAAATAGGTGTGTTGTTAACGCCTAGTAAGAAATAGTTCTTATGAAAACTATTATTACGCTGAGTGCGCAGGAATGCTGTTCGTTGTCCCTCTGGTGTAATTTCTTTAGACTTGATGCAGCTTTGTTTGCACGAGGCGGAGGAATATCCTGGAAGTAGAACTTAGTAGGGCTTCAGAAAAGTTGGAAGTAACCGTGGATGGACTATGGTAGGGATTTTATCCGCGTAACGAGATTTCACAGTCGGATGTTTGTTTATGCTATGTACAGCGGTGTGTTGATTCTTATGCACGGCTATTATATGAAATTGACAAAAAAAGTAAGGCACGTGTATTTTATCGATCGGGGTTGAAAAGGCAGACAAGGAATGTAAACAAATGGGTACATAATAGTAACGCATAGAGGCCGTCACTGCGTGCTTCTGATATACTCTTGCATCAGTTGTAAAATGATGAGGTGAAGTTCAACTTTTTTCCCGCCTCGTCTGAACAAGTCCACGTCACGGCATTTACAAAAATACTTACCATCTGGTGCGGCCCCTCTCCACGGTTTCAGCTCGGGCTGGCACAGTCCATTCTGGTTACTTCCAACTTTTCTGAAGCCCTGCTAAAGTTATACTTCCAGGATATTCCTCCGCTGCATACAAACAAAGTTTAACTAAGTCTAGAAAATTACAACAAAGGGACACCGCACCGGATTCGTGCGCACTCAGTGTTACATTATCTTCCATAAGAACTATTTCTTACTAGGCTTTACCAAGACACTTTTTTTTCCTTCCTTTATTTATTAATGTGAAATATTATATTTTTTAGGCAGAATATAAGTAAAAGTTAAATTTAACCAAAACAGGAAGGTACTTTTATATTAATACAATAAACGCTTTTAATACCTGACGTTTTTAGAGAACAACCAAACACGTCATAGTTGGAGTGATTTTTCTAAGGTTTGATTCAAAAAGTGTGAAGAAACCGGGAATAAGACTATATACGACCGCCTCCCGTGAGATGCCCCATTCACAGTATCAGGCGGAATTTGAAGCGTTTCTCGTGATTCGCCCGCAAGGAGTCGCTGTGACCTGGGAGTCGCTGTGACCTGGGAGTCGCTGTGACCTGGGAGTCGCTGTGACTTGGGAATCGCGTTGACCTGGGAGTCGCAGCGACTTCTGGGAGACATCAGCGTTCGTAAAGTCGACATCGAGGAACCGAAGGATGATCTATCCTCGTCGTCGGCTGAAGGAACAGGCAATGGAGGACAATCCAAAAATTGTAATAATTTGTTTTCGAGTTCAGTCTTGTTAGCCGAGTTTCTTATTTTTCCTTTTGATTAATTTGGAACTTGCAGATGACAGCCCAGATGCTAGAAGATCCCCTGATAATACTGGATCGTCTGTGTCTTCTCGTATTATGGATGGTGCCGCGGTGGTGTAGTGGTTATAATGCTCGCTTCCCACCTAGGCGAATTAGGTTCGATTCCCGGCGGGGTCGCTCCCGGATTTTCGCTTGTGGGAATCGTGCCGGTCGATGCCGCTGGCCAACGGGTTTTCTCGGGGATCTCCCTTTTCTCCCCGCCCTTCATACCGGCGCTGCTCCATACTCGCCTTGCTTCACCGTCATTTTCTCTGAAGACCTCGATGTTAAGAGCCGCCCAAATCTCTCCAATCCACTATTGTGGATATTTGAGTTTCATTACTGCCTTGGGTTTCATCTCCTGGAAAACTTGATGCTGACGTTACCGTCTTCTCTAGAACACGCGGCAGAGGACCCAGCTGGTCCGCATACATGTGTTTAAATTTCTTGATCGCTGCTGATCCAGACGTACATACTTTCTTAATATACTCCCTGTAATAAACCCTTACGTTCCGCCATTTTTGTTGAGATCTCTGGCCAGAAACAAAATAATATANCTTACGTTCCGCCATTTTTGTTGAGATCTCTGGCCAGAAACAAAATAATATAGGTGTATTTCAACAACGAAATTGGTAAAAACATTTAAAACACCTATTTTAATCGATACTTCTCGCGGACAAGTGCGGCGGTGTTTGAGGTTGACCAGGGCGCCGGGGCAGAGGTGGGGGGATCACGAGAGACTGAAACACTGCTGCAACGGGACTAATCCCTTGTGGGGAAAACATCTACCCACTTTCTATTGGTAGCATTCAACTGCTGCCAATTAAGAGCTCTGTTCAAGCTCATGTCATGGTTCTGGAATGAGGTCTGGGAGCGCGCACACACACTATAAGTCTGGTGTGAGAGAATAAAGTCTGCAAGTGGCAGTTTAAGTAAGTCTGATGAAGTCCTGAGTCCTGAGGTGCGCTCTTCGTTAATAAGCTCTGAAAGTTGTCTCCGTCATACCAATGTGGATCAGGCACGGAGGAGGAGCTCTGGCGAACGCAATCGCTGTAAAAGATTACAGATCACATTAAACTGATTAATGAGGTTTGTACGGTCGCCTGTTTTTCGTGATAAGCTTTCTGCACAAACTAAACTTCGATATCTTATGTACACAGCAGCAGCTTACTTCGGTCATCAACCTCGTGTCTTTGTGAGAAAACTGACTGGACCAATCAGAATTAGGATACTCCTTTACTATACGTCCGTGATTGGCGGCCAGGCGGTTAAGACGCATCACAAATAAAATGTCTCACTAACGAAAGTGGATCTGAGATAAAGTATTTTGGAGTAAAACTGGTCGTGGAATCTTTTTCGCAAAAATAGATTCCGTTTGTAATTATCTGTACGGTATTAGTCTATTACTTTTACAGAGGATTGTAGTTGAGTGAATTGTAGTTCAGTGTGTGGCAAAAGACACTCCCTAATTTGAAGTTCTGATAAAACAAATTGTACAAATTAAATAAAATTTATTCTGGCCATGCAAAACTACATACTTGGAAGTTACAGTTTAAATGGTTTTGAAAATTAAATCGGTCAAGAGGTGTCCCTCGCTGTCAATGCACTACTGAAGGCTAGTTCGGAAGTATGCCATCATTCTTGCCAACATTTCTGGAGGAATGTGGGCGATTTATTCACTTGTTGCATTCCGAAGGGCTGGCAGAGTCCGTAATCGATGTTTGTAAACCTCTGCCTTGAGATATCCCCAGAGTAAAAAAATCGCATGGTTTGAGATCTGGTGATCTCGTTGGCCAGGGGATGTCGACACGTGAAGAAATCAAGCAGCACTCCGAGTGATCGTCTTGCTGTGTGGGCTGTTGGGCTTGTTGAAGCCTTGCAACTCATTTAATCTTAGTTCCATGAAATTCTGAATAATTGCAACATATCGATCCGACGTAACGGTCACAGTGGCACCTCCCTTTTAAAAAAAAGTAGAGTTCAGCGGTCCCAACACCTCCCACTACGCACCAAAAAGTAACATGATCACAGCGTAGAGGCTTTTCATGAAGTTCCCAATGGCTCTTCTCACTCCAGTTTTACAAGTTTTTTTTGTTCACATAACCGGATAAGTGAAAATGCGCATCATCGCTGAATAAAACAACAGCATCGCGTGGAACGTTTTGATGAATGTTTTCACAGATGAACAGTTCTTAGACGACAACCATCTCGTATGAATGAAATCGCAAGTCCTGATGCAAAATCCGCAACACACTTCGATCAGACGATTGAAGAGCTGCTGCCGATCGCGTTGGAGACCGCAGAAACAAACGTCCAACTGCTTCAATGTTTTTTTTGGTATTGAGCTATGAGTTGTCTTCCTACACTTCTAGTAAACACAGAAGAAATTAGATACTCACAGCTTAATGCTTTTTCGGGCCGAAGCGCGAGGGGTAAGCTGGAAGCGTGTGCGAAATGCACGTTGAGCAGCGACGACGAAATTGCCGTTTAGGAGGAACGTTTCGGCAGCAAAGGCCCGCTGTTCGCGTGTCCACGGCATCTTAAGGACCAAACAGTAAACAGCTAACCAAACGTCTCCCACTCCAGCGTCCGTTTGCATTCTGCTGGATTGCGGCAGAGGGAGGGGAGGGGGACAGGTCTGAGTGGACGCTGAGTAGGGAACGTTTGGTTTGCTGTCTACTGTCTAGTCCGGAAGACTCATCGAGCGGGCGTTCGCTGCCCAATTTAACCGCTTGTTTTCCTCCAGAAATGCTGGCAAGAGTGATGGCATCCTTCCGAACTCGCCTTCAGCAGTGCATCGACAGCAATGACTCCACTTGGCATACTTTTCGAAACCATTTTTTCCCGTATTTGTGCTAGCGTCTGGTTTTGCATATCCACCGACCATGATTCCACCTATTCTGCAACATGCAACACGGTACGAATATCCAAAAGGGTTAAGACCTCCGACCCTCACAAAGCTGGCAACGCCCAGGAGCGTGCAACAGTGTGAAGACAGACTGAGGTGTGTGTGGCGCATGGTTCTGCAGTGAATCCCAGTAAAGAGGGTCGTTACAGGAGATGGCTTCCAAAGTCGGGAGGACACACGAGTGTCGACAACCCGCCGTGTCCTTCTGCGATCGTGGTCGCTAATAAACACCGCGGCACGTTTCTTACACAACTAATGCGTTTTACAAGCGATCATTTCCTCACAAATGTCATCCATAAAGGAAGCGGTACGTTATTTCATTCCCGCCTAGGCGAGGCCGCCGAAAAGTCAGCGTGTTCAACTCTTTTGCAATATGGCCGTTGCCTGTCACTGGCAGCAATGGGAATGAAATGCGAGTTCCGATCTCGTGGAGTGGTTTGTTTTTGGGCGTTCCACCAAATTTGGATCCTGGGTAGATTGATGCATCACAGAATGTTTTCTGGCATCCTATCGAAATGCAGAAAACCGTAAAGGCGAACCACCGTAACATCTTAATTGACCTATAATGAAGATACACATATGTTATAACTAGGGATGGGACGATTTCAAAATTTTCTATTCCGATACCCGATTATCGATTCCTTGAAAAATGCTTCTGTTCTCAATGCCCGATTATCATAAAAATGTATCATTAAGACCTGCTTCTGATTGATTAAAAAAAATTTTTTGTACGTGTTGGTGGAGGGGAAGGTAGGGGCAATTTTGTACAAACATGATTTTAAGATGATGATGGGGATGATAATAATAATAATAATAATAAATCACCGTGTTTGTAGCATTCGGAAATTTGCTAATTCGAATTTAAAAAAAAACAAATACACTGTTAAATAGGTATATTGTACATATCACGAACGCGACTGCAACAAAGAATTTTAATAATAAACAAAACCACAGTGTTTGCAATATTCGGAATTCGGGACGTTCGCTACACGAGGAACTTTTCCGTACTATTGGATTACGCAGTCCTGCATTTCTTGTGTGTATTCTTCGTTACCTATGCAGAAAAATCCAAGCACATTCCAGTTTTTTCTTTAATCACAGTTTATCTTTATTTCGCGTCACAATTCTCGTTATCACAATTCTCGTGTAACGTAATATTAATTTCACTTCCTTGTTCTCGAGTAAAGCTGCTAAGTTTTTTATTTTCCAGTAACTTATTATGATGTCTGTAAAGAAAACAAATGTGCGCACGCGAGAAAACCAAAGATTAACGAATGACATTTCTGCAGACACCAGTTCCGGTAATAATTAATCAGTTCAGCGTAACAAAATTGCATCAACATCGATGGTAGCCAAGAGCCTCGCCCCTAGAGCGCTCTCGTGTCCACTTTCTTTTCGCCAGGTTACGGAATGAATTGCATTCATCTGTGGCAAATGGTTTTGTTTGCTGCGTTTCGGCGACTGCGATCAATATTACTAACGAGTATGTTGTTTCGCCGTTAAATTTCGTGTCAACGATGTAAAAATACATGTAATCAAAGTCTTGCGGGATTTCAGCCACTTCATATTATATATTAAATGTATCTTGTATCAAACGAATTGTTGAAGCTTAAAGCCACTTCATTTTACGAGATTTAGATACGTCTTACAAATAGGAGTTTTGTACTAAGTGGTATTTTATAACCAAGGTTTCACTATAATATAATCAGGGAACCAAAAATTGCCAAATGTTGCCATTTTGCTCAACTGTATACCGCACTGTTGTATTTTTTTTTTATTCAGGGTCTTAATTAAGCTTTTCGTTTGTCGAGAGTTTTTTACGATTCTCGATTATCGATTATTCACACAGAATAGGTGGGTATCGATCAATTGGGGAATCTTATTTTCCCATCCCTAGTTATAATGATTAAAGTTATTCTTTTTAAGGGGCCGCGGTTACGCAGTGACTAGAACTCCCGCCTCCCACCAATTTCCGGGCGGGGTCACTCCCGGATGTTCGCAAATAGGAAAAGTGCCGGACGATGACACTGGTCAGCGGGTTTTCTCAGGAGTCGCCCGTTTCCCCCGCCCTTACATTCCGGCGCTGCTCCATACTCCTCACTTCACCCGCATCAGCTCTCAATACCTTGATGCTAAGAGCCCCCCAAACTTCTTCACTCTTTTAATATTCGTATTTTTTTTTAGTGTACTTACTTATCTCGAGCTATTTTGCGCGTTTGACCTAGTGTAACAAGAGGCGATAAGGGCCATTCTGACATGCGTGACAAATGCTTACTCGCCGTTACGCCCAAAGTATTTAATTGCCGTACAGTTTTATGGCCGTACAACATGCAACCATGGCACTAACAGCAGCGACTCTATAATTTTACAGGATAAAAATTGTACTACATGTTTGTAATACTAGAAATGTTTATGCTGGAATTTCAGTGCCTAGCCTTTTAAAGGTATTTTCACACTAAAGTATTTCTTCAGAAGGGAATATTGTATTATCTGTCCAAGGTTCCTGCGCACGTTTTGAATTAAACCTTAAAGAATTGTCCCACGTGTTAACATGTTTGGTTGTTGCACAAGTAAATCGTATACCACAATATGCTTCCGTAAATATTCAAGCATCTTAATTTTGTTTTAATGAGACTATGAGTCATCTTCGGCATCTGGAGGTGACGTTCAGTTTAAGAAGACGGAACAACTATTCTATCGAAACCTACAGCGATGCATACGACACTGGTGACGAATTTACTTGATCGTCGACTAACGGCGTTTGGAAAGCTGAGAAAATTTCCTCTAATGAAGCTGCAAAACCCTGGTTGTGGATTACTAGACACTTGAAAGAAATTTGTGTTGTGGATGAAGATTCTGTTCCCACATTATATATATATATATATATATAGACAGAGCACCATAAAATTGATAAGAAACCACATTTTTTATGAACCCTCGAATTATATCGATACACGTTATAACTACGTTCGTCAGTTAGTAAACAAGAAGAGAATTTGTGAAAAGTAAGTTTCATCGGAGATGCAAGAGGTTGATAGACTGTTGACAATGAAATATCCCGTCAGGATGTCAACGCATTCCGGCATAGATTTTTCTGAATAAAAGAAGATACTATTTTTAAATACTAATATTGTGAAGAGTAGACTGTTCAGTAAGCAGTATTCATAATCATCGATAATTGATTTTCCTTGGGTGCGCTAACTACTCATTCATAGTGCATTGTCGTTTCGTTGTTATATTTGGAGTCACGATTTTTATTGTAGTGCTTTCTCTCAACTTTAACCCATTCACGCCCACTTTAATTTACGGTTTCAGATGTTGCAAACAAAAAAAAAATTAAGATGCGTGCTGTAATTAAGGCGACACAATACTTGTTTCGTTGTTGCAGCCAATGAGCTGTAGGTTATATGTTCGACTATAGTTATATGAACCAATTATGACCTAGACCAACCAGTAAGACGGTTTGCGAACATTTACCCACAGGTAAGTGTGCAGTACAGTCCAGACCAAAAATTACCTACACGTGCGTAATGCACACACCCTTGTACACTGGGCCTGAATGGATAAATAAATATAAGTTTAAAAAGGCAATGTAAGACGTTTATTCCCGTCAGGAGTCACCCCTAAAGCCTCTTTTGCAATCGACTTGGCGCTAAACGTAACAATAACAAAACTGGCATGTCTAGAATTGACGTTAACACGTAGCAAAATGAAAGGAGAGTAGAGAATAATATTTTTAATTACGTTGGTAATCTATAAAAATGATACATTTCTGCGTTTGAGGCCGAAAAGAGCGGGAGCGATGAGGGCGACACTGCCACGCGTATCAAGTGCGCCATCGCCCCTAAGCACAAGGCTCTCAACTGGCGTGCAGTGTCTTCGTCGCGCTGCTTGTACGGGACTTTACAGCGCTCACCACGTTATCTTACTGGTGGAAAGTCTGTAAGAAGGTTCAATGGATGACCGTTGAGTAGTTTTTTGTGTATCTGACGCGTATATTTTGAGATACAGGGGCAGCGGTGGCGTAGTGTCCAGGGCGCTCGCCTCCCACCACGGCGATCCGGGTTCGATCCCCGGCGGGTTCACTCCCGGGTTTTTGCATGTGGGAATCGTGCTGGACGATGCCGCTTGCTGGCGGGTTTTCTAGGGGTACTCCCGTTTCCCCCGCCCTTGCATTCCAGCGCCGCTCCATTCTAGGGTCTCATCTCTGTCATGCCCGAGGATGACGGTCACCTACGGGTCCCAGCTGGAAAGACCGTCACTCGGAGGGTGTTGCCTTGCCCTGGGTGCACTCCCCACACGCCATTTTTTTTTTTGAGATACGACGCTTCGAAAAAGGCGTTATTCGTCATTTTGTAGTTGTTTGGAAGGGTGTTTCTAATGTACGTGGCGTCTTGAAAGCACTCAACAGCCCTCTTTGATGTGTGTTATTTCCGTAGATGAGCACGCTGGACGCACGTTCAATAGCTTCGTGGTAAAACGCGTATTTCGAACACACTGCAACGCAGTTCAATCTGCGGGTAGGCGAGAGCGTAAACAAACTGCTAGAGTGGAGAGTCGTCGTGCTGTGCGCTCATACAAGGACGTAGTGCAGTGAGCCGTTGCAATGCGGGGCTGTTGCACGGCGTCTTCCCCGACTGTGGCCGTCGTCTCAGTTGTCGCACGTCTCTCTGGCGGGGACGTCTCTCGCCAGGAGAGAAAGTTCTCGCACTTGAGACACGACGACACAACAATCATCCAAGTCGCGGACGCAACTGCACACAAAGGCGAGTCAACTTCGTTCTAGTTAGCAGTTCAAAGTTCTTCCTCTTTGTATTCATCTCATTCTCGATACTTCTGAGGCCTGCACACATACTTCCGACTTTTCTGAAGCCTTGCTAAAGTTCTACTTCCAAGTAGCCAAGTCTAGAAAAATTACGCTAAAGATATAACGCACCGCATTCGTGCGCACTGTTTAATAACATTTTGCACGATAACTATTTGTTACTAGTCATTACCAACACACCTATATTCTCCCTGTTTTATTCATACTGATTTAAATGAAATAATATAATTAGGGGCAGCGATATTTCGCGAAAAAATTTCAAGACAAGATACAGTCCAAAGCACTGTAAGGTCGTCCAGCTTCTTTGATTGGCTACAAAATGTTCTGGCCCGTGTGAACTGTTTGCGCACGAATCACGAAGGTTCAGTGTCGGAGTTACTTAGTCCCGGGTGGCTTGGTCAAAGACGGACACGGCACCAGCAGCCAATGGAGGTATAACAACAGCTGAGGTGTGTATATAGAATTTAAGTCTACTGGATGCTCCGATTTTTACGCGAAAAATCACTGGCCCTAATTATAATATTTATATAAAATATAAGTAAAAGTTCAATTGACCAAAAATAGATACTGTTATGTGAACAGAAGTATAAAACACCTATGATAAATTACATTTTTCGGAAGCAGCTGAACATATCATATATGGGGTGATTTTTCAAACGTTTGATTAAAAAAGGGTGAAGATCTCGCGAATGAAATATATTCAAAACAAGCTATAAGCCCCTGCAGGAGCACCAGTGGCTCTCTGACGTATTACTGGTCCAAGCCACACTGACCACGCTTGTTGTGCGCTACAACTTCTACTATTGGCTGGTCATCGCCCAATGAGGCGCCGAATTAAATCTGTCTTGATCACGCGTCCTTTGCTGCGTTAAATGACAAGTCGTGTATTTTTTCTCAGGTTGTAACAAAATACCGTTTTGCAGTCAGGAAATATGTAATTGCCAGGCTGTAGTGTCCTTATGGTCAGGAGTGTACGGCATGCTCGGAAACTCGGTGCCCAAACTCCAGACACAGTTTCTTTGGATCATTAGGAACACAAAAGTCATATACACTAAACATAAGGAAACTTATTTTTATATCAATAATATTCAGTTCAAAGCCTGGAGAACAAGGCGGTGCTATCATGCGTGCAGGACAAGTACGTAAGTTGTCGTCACGCGACGCTGCGTATGTAGTAATGTAGTGTCACGCGCCTACGATTTATGCAACTTGCCCTACATGCATGATCGCACGCCTGGTTCTCCAGGCGTTGTACGTCGCTACTTCGCACACAGTTATTTGGTATAAAAATACGTGTCCTGATATAAGTGTACAGGGCTTTTGTGTTACTATTGGCCCAAAGAAACTACGTCCGAATTTTGGGCACTGGATTTCGAACATTCTGTATATCGCAACGAGTTTTATTTTCAGTGACAAAGAAGTTTTTAAAATATAGTTCGCTCGAGCTACTCTCGAGTGTAGTCCTCACGTTGATGTCAGCACACTTTGACTTGAGTTCAAGAACAGCTGTAAGTAATTCGCCTTTATCCACCACTGCAGGAATGTATTTTTTCTCGCTTGCTCTCGTCCTATTAGTCAACACCACACCAGACATTCATTATTGGCTGCCTCTCAGCCAATGGAGTGACTCGTTGCGTGAGTTCCGACCAAATGTTATTATTGTATGTAGCAGACTGTACAGTCTATCATATTGATTTAAATACGTACACAATACATTTTTTTATTTACAAAAATTGCCGTTAATATTGTGTTGCTTCCTATAAAATCATTATAAAAATATCTAAACCGTGTAAGTATATCGTATCACATTTTTTTGAGTACGTGGGGGCTTGTTAATATTACTTCTATTATTATGTTATGTTTGTGTTTATTTACTTGTGTGTGTGTGCCATGAGCACCCAGCGTAATGGGATAAATGAGTACTGCGCTAGGGCGTGACAGAGTCCCAGTTCTGTTCCTACCCGCGCTTGCAATTCCTTTAGCATTAAGATAAATAGAAGATATATGACGAAGTGTAGTTAATAGGCATTGCAGTGTTCANTATAAAAATATCTAAACCGTGTAAGTATATCGTATCACATTTTTTTGAGTACGTGGGGGCTTGTTAATATTACTTATATTATTATGTTATGTTTGTGTTTATTTACTTGTGTGTGTGTGCCATGAGCACCCAGCGTAATGGGATAAATGAGTACTGCGCTAGGGCGTGACAGAGTCCCAGTTCTGTTCCTACCCACGCTTGCAATTCCTTTAGCATTAAGATAAATAGAAGATATATGACGAAGTGTAGTTAATAGGCATTGCAGTGTTCANCGCTTGCAATTCCTTTAGCATTAAGATAAATAGAAGATATATGACGAAGTGTAGTTAATAGGCATTGCAGTGTTCATTAAATTCCGCTGCAATCTATCTTTGTCGTTAATCAATCATTTTCTTTATGTAATCAATTTAAAGTTGCTGTTTTTTTTACTGCCTAGGTAAGCAGTACAACCAAGGGATCTAACCACAGACGTTAGGAAAGCCAGATCCGAAAATACACTGCTATTATAAATAACAAGTTCTTGCATCACTCAAGAAACCACCGAGTGTCGTAATCATAAACAGAAAATTTTACAACATAAATTTCCAACTCATTCGGTACTTGCAATATATAGAAGAAAAACTAATATCCGAGAAGTTTTCGAGGTCTCCATTACGCAGATTGCTTTACATTAACGACGTCACGGCGTAATTGCGAAGCAGCAAACATCATCCTGCCGTCTCGCAAGTACAGCTTCCGATTAGCCGGTGGAAGCTATGGTGAAGTAACTCGTTAACACTGAAGCCAACTATTCAGGCATGAAATTTCCTGTCAGGCGTAACGTGGAATTACCCACAAGAACATGTGAAAATAGGTAGCATAGTATGTAAGCGGTTAATTAAGAAACTTTGTTTTAAATTATCGTTTAAAAAAATGCTATTTCGTAACTGATTTTTATTTTACTTGATTACCGCAATGTTGGATGTTGGCAACGAATATAGCAAAGGTGTTCTAGAACATAACTTTTTATTATAACTGTAAATGTGNCCGCAATGTTGGATGTTGGCAACGAATATAGCAAAGGTGTTCTAGAACATAACTTTTTATTATAACTGTAAATGTGAAATTAGTAAAAGTAAAATATTTTTAATTTAATTGTTTTATACGCAGCAGAGTAATAACTGTTATATAGACTGTCAACGGTAAACTGAGCACTTTTGAGGCCCTAGTTATTTTTTATTTTCAGTAATTTTTTTATCCTCTAGCCCACCTTTTAAAATAAATATTGCCACGTAAATAATAAACACATCCCGGATTCTCGCATGTGGGAATAGTGCCGGACGATGCCGCTGGTCGGCGGGTTTTCTCGGGGATCTCCCGTTTCCCAACTCTATAATTCTGGCGCTGCTCCATACTGGCTTTAATCACCCTCATTGGCTCTCAAGACCTCGCTGTTAAGAGCAGCCTAAATCTCTTCACTCACTCACTCACTCACTCACTGAAGATGTAAATATTGAAAATATCTGTTAATATTGTTTTATTTTAATTATAATCACTTGGGAGTAGCAGAAACGAAACGAAATATTATGTCGCAAATAAATTTATATTTTACTTTTGCTTTCCGAAATAGGAAGCTTAAAATACTAACCACACAATTCCGGTATTATTAAATAAATATCAGCTATCTGTAACTACAAAATAATGTGTTTACCATATGAAATATAAAAATTAGATTAAAAAATGTGTTAAAATGTTGTTCTTGAAACACTATTAACTCGAAAAGTCACTAGCTTTTAGTAACTTTTGTTACCAACATCTGCAAAATCAGACCCGAACTTTCGGATTACAAACGAGTGGCTACGCAATAGTGGTAAAACACTTCTATTAAGCCAGCAGTCAATCTCAACCCCCAGCTGGCCAACATCCAGTTTTAGCGGGAGGGGGTGAAACCCGCCCTAAGAGCGCTGAATGTTTACAATTGGACCCGAGTTATGCAGGAAGTGTCGTATTAGCTCAGGTTCAATAACACACGTTTAACTGACACGCAATGTTATGCCGTCTACTTTCGTACTGAATTATAACACGAAATGATAGTGACAAATTTTATCATGTGGATGTCGAAACTGCTAACAAAAATACTCCATATTGTAAAGACATTTTGAACAACTTAGAGTCGGGGACTATGCTAGATTGTCGCCTAGAATTTAGAATGAGTGTAGGCGCTGCTATTTCTTACACGGAACTTAAGAAAATTATGGTGTAGTTTATTAGCTACAAAGAATCTCGTGTCTTGATTCGAGAAATCTTAATGATTTTGAACCATCGGATACTCTTGCATATGTAATTTACTTAGGCACAAACCAATTTAGATGTTAAGGGTGTTTTGAATATTGTGCTTTGCCCATTTTTGTTTTCTAAAAAGAGAATTGAGTTTCTTTTCCATCACATTCGCCTTGGGTTATCTTCAGGNTGCTTTGCCCATTTTTGTTTTCTAAAAAGAGAATTGAGTTTCTTTTCCATCACATTCGCCTTGGGTTATCTTCAGGCAACAATCCTGGATGTGTGTAATTTTTAATTGCAAGTTTGAGTTGTGTACGTTCGACGTTCGGAATAAAGCTAAGATGTTAAAAAATATCCGGTTACTACTCTCAACGCAGGTAGAAAGTAACTGCTAAATCACAACTCTTCCTCTACAGTAACTCCCTCCATTTTCACCCGAAGGTCAGCGCTTCGCCTGTTCTTTCATCTACAATTGCATCAGAGCCGAGAACGTTTTACTGCATCACGCCTGTAACTGTCATTCGTTCCTGGTGTGGCAGTTTCTTCTTGCGGTTTACAGTTAGTAATCGTTGAAAGTGTCCTCTGTCCATTGCAATTTTATGTTGTTCCCACGTGATGCACTGGTAGTTAGCGGAAATTACTTCCTGTGCGTCGTGACCTCTGAATGCAAGTGATAGTTCCAAACTATTTATATCGTGCTCACAATTTATATTCTGAACAGACGCTATTGTCGCATCTGTCGTGGTACGTTAACTAACCCCTTAACTTACACGTCAATTTTTCCGTTCCAGGTGTTGCAGAAGAAGACAATTTCAGTGTGGAAAGTACCAACAAATTTCTTATAACAACTGACACTTTGTAACCAACGGAAAGTATTTTCGTAGCTCCATGGCGAAAGAAGCAACCAATCATAAAATAGTGGCTGTGTCAGCCGCAACCTATGTCGTTATCCAGGGAAAGGCGATGCCCGTGTCGTTGCCAGCTATTGGACTTTCACGGCGCCGACCATAATTCCGCCTATTCTGCAACATGTCGGACGTGAACGAGTGTATCCGGGATAATACGTCAGGGGGTTATTTAACCCTTTCGGTCAAAGATAGATATATCATTTTAGGCGTTGCAACAAGCAAATCTTTTGTTCGGATCTGTACTGATATGTAGACGACTTTTGTCTTGCATCGGGANTTTTAGGCGTTGCAACAAGCAAATCTTTTGTTCGGATCTGTACTGATATGTAGACGACTTTTGTCTTGCATCGGGAACCAGTAGATGTCTCTGTGCTTTTGTGTTACTGGTAGCAGTGCTTCACGAGGCTGCGGAACATAGGCTCAGCAGCCAATGGCGTCTCCCACGCTTAGGGAACCTTTCTCATTGGACGGCATGTTCTGCTGTGTACAGTGCATACCATTCAAGTCACTTCACACGCAACGTCCCAGACAGAGGACACTGTCACCGAAAGGGTCGATTCTCACAGACGCTTAGTGTGCTTTTTCAGTTTCTTACCCACCATAATCATCCTTCTCGTTTATTGGCAGTGGGCGCTGTCTCGGTGCATGCACGTGACTGGCCGGCTGAACTCGTGCGCCACCTCGGCGACTGTGCCCCATTTACTGCTGCTTCCAACTTTTCCTAAGCCCTGCCGAAGTTCTACTTCCAGGATGTTCCTCCGCCTCATGCAAACAAACCTTAACCGAGTCTAGAAAATTACACCAAAGCGACAACGCACTCCATCCGTGCGCACACATTGTAATAACAGTTTACATAAGAACTATTTCTTACTAGGCGTTACCAACACGCCTGTTTTATCCTTGTTTTTTTATATTAATTACAAATTAAATGTTACAATTTAAATATAAAATATAAGTACGAGTGTAATTTAATTNATATAAAATATAAGTAAGAGTGTAATTTAATTAAAAATAAGATACTATATGTTGACAGAAGCATAAAACGCTTGTGATACTTTACTAATTAGGAAATAACCGAGAACGTTATACATGGGATGAGTTTTCAAAGGTTTTATTGAAAATGTGTGAAGAAACCGCAAACAGATAATACAGGATAATTATGTAGGGTCTCGTCTTATGCAAGTACCATTTCACTCTGGAATGGGAAATTTTTGTGGTTTTTATAACAATTATCGATTTATCACTTTTCAACACTCGACGATCTGCGAAGTTCATCACTTGCAGTTAGCTAGATGTGAAATGTGTGTCTATGGAGAGCAGAACATTTAGTTGGCGGTCCACTTGCTCACAGAAAGCTCATCAGGCGTACCGAAGAATGGCTGTCAATGGCTCACGATATCCGAGGTTGTGGGCATATTCATGACCTCCAGTAGCAACCGCGGACAGAATAAACAGTGTTTACAAAGCTCATTCACGTATTTTATGGCCGAACGGTGTTTGCCAGCTCGGTAAAAAATTTTGAAAGGCAGATGTTTTCCACCATATGCTCCTTGCTTACCAGGTTTCACGGTATCATTAGTTAAATGAACGTACGGTGTTTTAAAAGAAAATGAATATAAATAAATGATTTACCCTATGGTATATAAAACCGTGTTGAAAACGCTAACAAAATTTTATGACCATTGCAATAAAAAAAGAGAATTTTTTAGTGTTCTTCAAAACTCTACGTTAGATTTCTCTAGGCATTTAAAAAATAGACGTCTTGCGACTTTGAGTTTTCAAGTAAAATTAACTGGTTATTATTAAAAATAAACTAACAAATTAATAATAAAAAGAGTGAACTCTTTGGGAATACGCAATTACCTACANCTGGTTATTATTAAAAATAAACTAACAAATTAATAATAAAAAGAGTGAACTCTTTGGGAATACGCAATTACCTACCTAACTTTTCACTACGAAAAAGAAAATATATTTTTTTTTTTCGAAGGTTTAGCAACTTGGCGAGATTATACATAGAAATGATTGCTTTGGACAAGTTAAGCGCGAAACTTGTATATATGCCTGGGGATGGTGTTTATCAANATTATACATAGAAATGATTGCTTTGGACAAGTTAAGCGCGAAACTTGTATATATGCCTGGGGATGGTGTTTATCAAGCTCGTGACACTTAGTCACGTACTTGTGGTTGCGCGCGCCTTCTTTTTCTTTTTTTTCGGCCGTACGATACTTTTTGAAGGACGACGCTATTTCTATCGTTTGCTCCTTGCTTTCCTGACTAATGTATAAAATATGTGTAATATAAGGCTATATGAGTTGAGTCGAGATACTTGGGTGGCTCTGAACAGCGGAGGTCTTGAGAAACGATGAGGGTGAAATTATGGAGCAGCGCCGGAATGTTGGGGCGGGATAAACGGGAGATCCCCGAGAAAACCCGCCGACCAGCGGCATCGTCCGGCACGATTCCCACATGCGAAAATCTGGGAGNGGAGATCCCCGAGAAAACCCGCCGACCAGCGGCATCGTCCGGCACGATTCCCACATGCGAAAATCTGGGAGTGACACGGCCGGGGATTGAACCTAGTTCGCCTTCGTGGGAGGCGAGCAGTCTAACCGCTCAGCCACCGCGACTCTTATAAGTATATATGCAATTTTTTTTGGCAAGGATGTATTTCAAAAAAATAATTGTCCGTATGGCATACGGGCAGCGCGGTGCAAATATTTTTTACTATCTTTAGGTAGTTACATATTTACTGTGGTTCAAAACGTTACAAGTGAATCTCGTATGTCTACCACCGCAATAACAACAGCTGTGTTGAGCTCTTCAAAAAAATCGCTTTGTTAAGTTGGTGCACACCACACCAGACGCGTTTATTGTACTCTGCAATTTTCAATGTCATCAGCCAATCGAGCTGCGAGTTGACTGATTCAATTAAAATATAATTTCTTACATAACAGTATGTACAAACAATTGTACCCACGTACGTGTTTATACGATAATTATTTTATTAAAGATATTTATTGTTAGTGTGTTATAGTGTTCATGTAGCGCCTGGTAAACGCTAGCTGACGGGGATGGTTTAATGAGGTTTTCGAGCCTTCTAAGGGAACATATTATCACGTCTGATTAGGTTTCACGTCCAAACAATTACTAAATATTATTTTGATAAATACACAAAGTATGAGTGGTTGCCCTTACCTTCAGCACTGTGACGTCATACCGGTTGTGTTTATGATAGCCTCTTTGTAAATATCAGAAGAGCCTTCGGTAAGATGAAACGGAACGCGCTCCAAGCAGGTGTGCAGCCGACCGGCCTTCGCCATCTTGCGACATGCTCCGTGGTGATGCCAGCCCGAGTTGCCGCTTGTCGACGCCCGTCGCCAGCTAATAGTTAAATTAATAATCATTTCTTTGATGATGAACCTACCTGATAAGCGGACTATTCATTGCAACAGTGCACTGAGAGAACAGCCAACATGATATTTGTTTGTATACGGCCAAAAATATATTTAGTGGCCCCAACAAAATATTTTCTTAAATAAACAAAACTTGAAAAGCANTAAGTAGTAAATTGGCCCTTCAGACACCAGTATAAACACTTTCTACCAAGCGACAGTTTTGGTGCTTGTCAGTGTGTTCATATAGCGCCTGGTAAACGCTAGCTGATGGGGATGGTTTAATGAGGTTTTCGATCTTTCTAAGAGAACATATTATCACGTCTGATTAGGTTTCACGTCCAAACAATTACTAAATATTATTTTGATAAATACACAAAGTATAAGTGGTTACCCTTACCTTCAGAACTGTGACGTCATGCCGGTTGTGTTTATGATAGCCTCTTTGTAAATATCAGAAGAGCCTTCGGTAGGATGGAACGGAACGCGCTCCAAGCAGCCGACCGGCCTTCGCCATCTTGCGCCATGCTCCTTGGTGATGCCAGCCCGAGTTGCCGCTTGTCGACGCCCGTCGCCAGCTAATAGTTAAATTAATAATCATTTATTTGATCAAGAACCTGCCTGATAAGCGGAATATTCATTACAACAGTGCACTGAGAGAACAGCCAACAAAATAGTTGTTTGTATACGGCCAAAAATATATTTAGTGGCCCCAACAAAATATTTTCTTAAATAAACAAAACTTGAAAAGCAAAAATAAAAATTATTTTTAATATCTAACAAAATACACGCTTGAATTAGCAAAACCTCTCTGTTGGGTCAAAAGTAAATGGACTATCTACAAGAGAGAGAGAGAGAGAGATAGATAGATAGATAGATAGATAGATAGATTGAGAGAAATAGATAGAGATTGAGAGAAATAGATATATATATAGAGATACATATATACATATAGAGATACATATATATAGATATATATACATATATAGATATATATATATATGCATATATATAGAGACATATATAGATATATATATGTTCTGATATTTTAAACTAAAAGCGTTTCAAAATTAGATTTTTGTGAGTGTACAGCTTCCTTAAGGCAGTCTTCTAATGAGGAGTACGTCTGTGCGAGTAAGGCTCAAAACGATGAATCACTACGGGCGACACCGACCGGCGAATGTATAGCGGTATCGCCCCTACGTGCAAGGCTCTTAATTGACGTACATTCTTTCCGCGACTTTGAGGTGACCCCACACTTTTATCGCACGCGGCTCTGTAGCAAAGTCCAGTGTATGCCTCTATCGTAGTTTCGTATGAATACGGTTCGCGTGTTACGATATATAGCAGTTTGAAAAGGCTGTTTTAGCTATGTTGGTGGGCACGAAAATAACTTTTCAAATTTGCATAATATCTATTCCGTCATCGTCTGGAATGTACTTTCTTTTCGTAAGTAAACCTATAGAGGAAACGTTAATTAGTTTCATAAAAAAAAAATTATAAAACATGCTGCAGCGCATTTCAAGCCCCCGGGTAGACTTGAGGGGAAAGTGATACGCACGTTTTTGGCTTGTATTTTAGTAAGGAATAGCTTGCCGGAGTTTGTCGGTGTTATTCTAATACACCGAGTGTACAGGATGTTTCGGTAAAAGCGTGCAAAAATAAAACTGGGAATTGGGGCCGCACCACGGAAAGTTTTGAGATTAAGAATGTTTGGGAATGTTTCGTCTGCGAGGCTATCGAGAGGAGATATTGGCGTAAACATGTCGAACCCGAATACAGGTGCCCTTAGTGGTTATTTATTGACGGTAAATGTGTGCACTTTAACAGGCAGTATCGCAGAGGACCATTCATAGAGTATCAGTTTGTTCCTCATAGCAGTTGCTCCAAGTGACGGCCACCGACCTCAATGCAAGCGTGGCAACGGCATAGGAGATTCTGCCGCACCCGTTCAAATATCCCACGCGTGTTGCGTATCTCATCACACGCAGCTACAGTCCTGGCAACCAAGCATGTGTCTGTGTCTACGGGAGGTCACACACACAAGTGATTTCAGATATCCCCACAGGAAATAATCAAGTTGATTTAGGTCTGGTGACCTCGCAGGCCATTGGAATCGCCGTCCAATCTAGCGACTATGAAATGTAGCATCCAGATTGTGGACCATTACGCTGAAGTGGGGCGATGCACTGTCGTGCTACAGTCAAATTCTCTGACGAACAGCCAAGGGTACGTCCTCCAACAGCGCAGGCAAAACACGCAGCATGAACCGCAAGTACGTGTGGCACTGTAGGGACGACAGAGCTACCTTCTGGACGATAGACGAACCACAAGCACACCATGGGTCGCCTACATGTTTATGCACATGTCTCCTTTCTCTGGCTTCGCAAACCGCACGTTCCCTGTGTCAAAACACTCCGCGTAGCGTCCCATATTCCCAGTTTCATTTTTGCACGGTTTTACTGAAACATCCTGTATAGCCTTTGTGGGATTTGAACGTGGAAGCCAGCACAACTAGATTAGGAGGGGGGCAGGGAACAAGAAGGCAGAGCAGCGAGCTGCAGTGTGTTTGTGTTTGTGACGAGAACGCCGGGTGGCAAAGGGCGAGGACCG
>NQII01008217.1:54296-75087 GCA_002778355.1 Clitarchus hookeri
GCGGCCAACTGGACGCGGCAGGGGGCAGCGTGCGTAGAGTCGTGGCTGGCCCGGGGCTGGAGCGACCTGGTTGACCGTGAGATAACCGCGCATCTCCCTCGGTCCTGCCTGCCCGTCCGCTTTCACTTCCCTCAGCCGGGTCTGTCCCCTCCGCAACCCACCTTTCCCCCTATCAAAGAACGCACTCCGCGTAGCGTCTGCGTTCCTGTGGGAACCCCGCCCGACTCCGGATCGTGGCACGGCGCAGAGTATAGTCTGTTCACGGTATCTTTACATTTTTCTAATCAAACCTTCGGAAAATCACCCCACGTACGTCGTGCTTGGTTATTTGCTAAACATGCCATGTATCACAGGCGTTTTATACTTCTGTTATCATAATAGTATCTTATTTTTGTGTCAATTGAAGTTTTACATATATTTTATGTGTAAATTATAGTATTACATTTATATTTAATATTAATAAAAACAGGGAGAAAATAGGTGTGTTGGTAATGCTTAGTAAGAAATAGTTCTCATGTAAAATATTATTAAACTCAGTGCTCACGAATATGGTGTGTTGTCCATCTGGTGTAATTTTCTAGATTAATTAAACTTTGTTTGCCTGAGGCGGAGAAATATCCTGGAAGTAGATCTGTGGTAGGGCTTTAGAAAAGGAGGAAATAACCGTGAACGGACTATAACGTGATTATACAGTATTTGCGTTACAGCTTACTCAAAATTAGTGTGCTAGCGTATCAAAGCACTCATTTAAGTAAATAGTGTGCTAGCTTTAGTCGAAACCGCACGTGGTTACGACATTTAAATGTTGGCGAACGTGACTGGTTACTGGGCTGTTCGCATGAATACTCTACCTCTATATTCTCACTACAGGCTGTATTTGGAATGCACTTACAAGTAATGCCTAAAGTTGGACGTTATTTCCTACAAGTATAAAATAATCAATTATTTGGTGGCCAGCGCGCTCTTAATAATTACGTTATGTCACAGGCCGTATTGTTTTTTTCTTCCTCATTTTCCGTAACGGATCATCTCTCAGAGTTCGTATTTGGAGTTGAGGATAATTTTGTGTAACCTGCTAACCTTCCCAATCCAAAGTTCACTTCTAATTTTCTTGATTGGTTTCAATTCCCTGAACACGCTAAAAAACACTTTAGTTGTTGCAACACATGTTTTATTGCCGCAAAAAAAATTATCGTTGAATATGAACCATTGGTAGGTTTACCGCCAGCAAAATGTTTGTCCGATCAATACATCAATGGCAATGATAACCCTGTATTGTAATTACAATAGTTCAGCAATATCCTTTGTGATACATTTAGTTAGTGTTATTAAGAGGGTTAAACCATTATTTCGATGATCTGAGGAATTTATTATTTTGTAACGTAATATTTAGAAAGATAAGTTATATACTAAAAACTATAATTGAACGTTTTTTTTTACAGTGAATACTGTGCGACGTCACTTGGACGTCATAATCGTGGCAATTTTGTCTTCCAAGCCACTGAACGACCGAAGTTCATTCAAAGATTTTCGTTAAGAACATGTGCTATATTTTATTGAATCCAATTGTTCAACTAGCACTTCGAATTATTAAAACAGTAGGTAAATATAAAGTAGTGTCTCAATACATTGATTTATGCGCATTTAAGCTACAATAATATTTGCATATATTTATTTTATGCAAACTAAATATATCATCTATAAAAAAATTTTAGTTTTTATTTTAACAAATTATTCTCGAGTAGTATAAGGTTTGTAGATGTTATAAAATGTTACTGAGCGTGATTATATATTTTTTAACTGAAATATTTGAGAAAAATCATATAGTTGCCATTTCAATATTATCGAAAACCGCTTAATGTATGTAAATAAAGACTTTCAAAACTTCTAAATAACAATTCAATTTATATTGAATTCAACCCGTTGAAGTGCATGGGAACACTCACTGTATTCAATAAGTAGAATTAAGTTGGTTGAATTCAATAAAATATTTGATCGTGTGCAATGGCCTTTAGCCCTTTGAGGAGTATGCACTGTATACTCGGGGCTACAATTATATGGAAATTTCTTTGCTCTTGAAGACAAACCTAGCACTTCTATAGATTTACTTTTTCGCTGCACTTTATCAGAATCTAAGCAAAAACTTAACATCGAGTCAACATTTCAAATGTCAACAATAACATTTTTCTTTTAAATAGTTCTCAAATGAACACGATGGATTGTAAAACCGGTTACATGTGTTGCGACATATTGTTTGGTGCACAGTTACCGCGCGGCTTCACTGGCCGACGGACAGCGAATAACAGACGTTGTCGTGTACAGTAGGCGTGCAAGGTGTAGCCAGGGCCTGTAGGACGATGGTAAGTGGAAATACAGAAACCAACAGAAATTATAATTGCCCGGGCTTGTTCCTCCTGTATCGACATACCTCGCACATCCTGTATTAACATACCTCGCACATCCTGTATCGACACACCTCGCACATCCTGTATCGACACACCTCGCAAATCCTGTATCGATATACCTCGCACACCTGTATCGATATACCTCGCACACCTGTATCGATATACCTCGCACATCCTGTATTGATATACCTCGCACATCCTGTATCGACATACCTCGCACATCCTGTATCGACATACCTCGCACACCTGTATCGATATACCTCGCACATCCTGTATCGACATGCCTCACACATCTTGTATCGACATACCTCGCGCATCCTGTATCGACATACCTCGTACACATGTATCGACATATCTCGCACATCCTGTATCGACATACCTCGTACACCTGTATCGACACACCTCGCACACCTGTATCGATATACCTCGCACACTTGTATCGATATACCTTGCACATCCTGTATCGACATACCTCGCACATCCTGTATCGACATGCCTCGCACACGACTCACGTTTCACATGGACGCCCCCACAGACGTCACTAGGGACATTGGGCAGGCTCGTTCCTAGGACTAAACAAACCATTTCTTCGAGAAACTGTTCTGAATATTGATTCAGGTTGACTCAACATTGACTGTCTACTAGAGCAGTGATTCTTAGAGCGGGGGTTTCGTGAACCACACGTTATTCCGCGAAAATCTCTAGAATATTTCGCAAAAACCGTTAAAACTCGATTATATCGTTTTTACTGTCTCAAATGGTGCACGAAATGTATATTGGCACTTTTCTGTGTATATTCTTAAATAAATACAGTTTTAATATTTCATTCAAAACTTGCGGATTTTCATTTGTTTTGGCAACTTTAAAGTACTAATTTAAAATATCCATAAAATTAATATAGCCTATTCACGTTTTCTTCACACTTTTCGAAACAAACCTTTGAAAAATCACCCAGTGTATGAGGCTCGTAGTTGCTTCCTAAATGCGCCATACACCACAAGCGTTTTATACTTGCTTTATTATAAAAGTACCTTATTTTTGGTTTAATTGCCATTTGAACTATAAATTAACTTTTTTTATTATAAACGAGTTAAAACATGGAGACAATAACTATGTTGGTAATGCCTTTTAAGAAATAGTTCTTATGCAAAATATGATTGCACTCAGTACGCACGAATACGGTGCGTAGTCCCATTGGTGTAATTTTCTAGACTCTATAAAGCTTTGTCTGCACGAGGCGGAGGAATAGCGTTAAAGTAGAACTTGAGCAGGGCTTCTGAAAAATTGGAAGTGACCGTGAATGGACTATAGTTACTATTTTTCGCAGGGTTTAGTTAGATTACCCAGAATTAAAAAATGTTAGGAAACACTGATCTGTAGGACAGGGTTATGTGTAAACTATAGCTGTAATAATAATAATATTTACTTTTATGCTAAAGTCCACTTGTGGTTACTTTCATCTTTTTCGAAGCCCTGCTGAAGTTCTACTTCCAGGGTATTCGTACGCCCCATGCAAACAAAGCTTAACCGAGTCCAGGAAATTACACCAAAGTGGCAGCGCGCCGCATTCGTGCACTGTTAGAAATGTCTGTAGATTTACGGAAACTTTTACGGAGATGTAGAGTTAATTTACGGAAAGGCACTTCGTAATGACGATTAACGGAAATGAGCTCCGTAAATATAAAATACGGAAGCTCTTCGTATTCTTACGGCTTCGATTTTGAGACACGAACAATGCAGATGATACCTGAAGCGTATAAAATCCCATCTACACAATACTACTTCGTGTAAAATAGAAGCAGGTGAGTGGCGAACCACTCATGGAGTGCCAATTCGTTGATTCTTGTTCGAATTCCGCTACAGGACAAAACCTTCTGTACACACAGTGAAACACGCACAACATGAAAATAAAACAATATGTTCGTAACCTCGTTTCATAAAAAGCAAATATAACAAGCGCTCTAACACGACTTGAAACTAAGAGAGGCACGTTCGTCACTTTCATGTAAAATCCGTATTTACAAAATACTTCGTGTGAATGTGTCTTTCGAGTTAAAGATTGTTAATTTTTCGATTCGTGTTCAAATAACCACTATAGCACTAATTATTTAAACTTCTTTAAATTTCCATGTTATACGCAGTGAAATGCATTACGAAAATAAAACTCTTTTTCTCACCCCTGTTTGTAAACCTGAAATAAAAAAAATCTCACACACTCTAACATGACTAGACACTAAGAGGTACATGCATCATTCAATGCAAATTTCGTGTTTACAGCGTAACTTCCTGTGAAGCGTGTTAGGTGAGTGGATAATATGTTGGACTACCAATTTTTTTTTCCTAGTTCAAATTCCGCCACCGAATTAAATTTTATATTTTTATAGTCCTTTTTATACACTGTGAATCACCCAAACAACGAAAGTAAATTTTGTTTTGCTACCCCTTTTTATAAAGAGCATATTTTAAAAATCAAACATGCAGGTTTGTGGACAAGTTCCGTGAATTCACAGAGATTTATGTGAAATTTACGGAGAGAATGTTACTAAAAAAAAAACGAAGAGACCGTAATTTAACTCAGATGTCTGGATAATTTGTAACCGGTATTTTCCGTAATTTTACTNAAAAAAAAAACGAAGAGACCGTAATTTAACTCAGATGTCTGGATAATTTGTAACCGGTATTTTCCGTAATTTTACTGACAATTTTTCTAACAGTGTGCACACTCACTTTAATATTATTTCCCGTGATAACTGTTTGCTACTAGGTACTGCCAACACACCTATTTTCTCTCTGGTTTTATGCATATTGATTATAAATGAAATATTACAATTTATAGATAAATTATAAGCAAAAGTTCAATTTAACCAAAAATAAGATACTTTTATATTAACAGAAGTATACNACAATTTATAGATAAATTATAAGCAAAAGTTCAATTTAACCAAAAATAAGATACTTTTATATTAACAGAAGTATAAAACGCTTGTGATACATGACTCATCGTAAATGAGGTGATTTTTCAAAGGTTATATTAAAAAATCGCGAAGATACCGCGAACAGACTATAACACTGTTTGCCAATACGCCAATAACATTCGTTGGCGACGTGCGTACAATATCTAAATTCATATGCCACATCTTCATTCTAAGCTTCCATTACGATTGGTTTCTACTTTGAACGTACCACAGCACTTCAGTAGAGAAACGTGTCACCAAAAAATTAACAAGAAGTGGAATGGAGAGGTTTTAGGCGACTTTCAACATCGGGGTCTTGGGAGCCGGCGAGGGTAAGGGAGGTGAGTGTGGAGCAGCGCGTGAATGCAAGGGTGGGGGAAACGAGAGATCCCCGAGAAAACCCGCCGACCAGCGGCATCGTCCGGCACGGCTCTCACGTGCAAAAATCCGGAAGCGACGTCGTCGGGAACCGAACCCTGCTTGACCTTGATGGGAGGTGAGCCTCTAGTCGCTACGCCACCACGGCCTTCAAGGAGTAAGTTTAAATACCGCTGGAAGAAAGTGTGTTATTGACAGAGATGAATAGAATACATTTTTAAGCGTTGTGTGGAATCGTTGTAACGCACGTTTGCAAAATTATTTGTCATATTAACACTGTCGGCGCACGAATGACCCGTATCATCTTACATGATTCAGTCGTTCATCCACGTACAGGCTGCACCGAAGAAGCAAAAAAAATAACTAGCTGGTGCCGCGATTGTACAACAGCTAACGGGTGGTATTGCCAGGGATAGGAAAATTTCGCGAATTCATTTCGGGGCAAGATAGACGCTAAACACGTATACAGTTAAGTCGCCTTTGCAATTGGATCACAGTTTATTACACGCGCTCTGGACGCCTCTGAGCCAATAGCAGACTTGCAAGGACACGAGTAGCGAATCCCATGCTGCCAGGTGTAGAGTAACACTGACTAGTCTCTGGGGCAGCAGCCAATGAACAAGCATCTGAGGCTCGAGTGTACACCGGACTGTAGATTCTAACCTACAGGTAATTGAACTCGCGAAATTTTCCTATCATTAGCTATTGGTTAAGTGGTGCGCCATTTACATAGTGCTATAGTTGTGGTCATTATTTGTGAGTATCCTGTGATCATAAGGTGAGGGCAGAAAGAGTTGAGAAAATCAGATTTCAAAAATTATAACAAGCTTAACGCCCATATTTTGAAGCCTAATAAACTGTAATTAGGGACGCCTGTTTTTTTTTTGTTTAGGTCAGATTTATTTATACCCCAGACACTTCAGCTGAAGTTCATTTTCGTGATCGGATCATTTTAATTGTCAAGCTTCTTGGGTGTCTGTCCGCGAATCACGACATTGTGTCGGAGTTACTAAACTCTGATTGGCCCAGTCAAGTAAGGAATTGTTGCACCACAAAGGCGCGAGGCCCATTAACCGAATGAAAGTCGTCAGTGCGTGGGTGCGATATCGAAGTCTGACCTGCACGTAAATCTTTTTCACGAAAAACACGTGGCTCTAACCATTATCGTCAAGCACTTGAGTGTCTCGGAGTGTGTTCATTAGTGTGGAAGGAAGAGAAGCCGTGTTATTGCTGTATTTCTGATACAACCTATAGTTATTTCAGTCCTATTGTTAGTGTCTAAAGGCTACTATCGGAGGAACTGTTTCAACTAACTTTATATTGTAATTGGTGCCTTACTCGGCAATCGAACGTATGTCAAAAAATATCGATCAAAGAGTTCGTCAGAGTGTAAGGGCGATAGTTCGCAATGTAGACAGGAGTCTAGCACAGTGATGCTAGTATGCGAGATTCACCGCGGACTCGCCTGGAACGCTGTAGAGAGAGCTTGCACAGAAGTAAATATTGACTCTCGCTGTGATAAACTGCATGACAAGCTGAAATCAGTTAGCATGGACTTGATTTCTGATACCCTCGCTGTTAGGACTCTTTGCTACTTGGACCTTCAAGTGTATCAACACAAGGCTCTCTGTGTCACCCATAGGCTAAAGATGAGGTAGACCGCTTATTCGTTTTCTGCGCATGTACCCAACATTGACCTACCTCAAGGAAAC
The DNA here is from genome assembly GCA_002778355.1 of Clitarchus hookeri. Lineage (NCBI taxonomy): Eukaryota > Metazoa > Arthropoda > Insecta > Phasmatodea > Phasmatidae > Clitarchus > Clitarchus hookeri. The sequence goes on from NQII01008217.1 coordinate 61,746, forward strand.
ACAACTGTCAAAGTCACATGATCAACAGTGATGAACGTGTTTGTTTAATATCTTAATTTCTAAATGACAAGCAATGTTATATTAATAAAATACTCTCACCAATTTGAATTTAATCAAATTGCGTTACAAATTGGTTAGAGGAAGTATAAAAAAAATATATCTCAAAGCACTTGTTTACTAAACAGTATTCTAACATCAAATCCAATTCACGCCCTTTTTGCTAGCCGTATTGGCAGAAAGACAGTTCAATGTCGGGACACGGAGATTGGCTGTGCGCTCTGTGGTCTAACCAAGGAAGATGTTCCTAGTAAGCGAGATGCTAAGGAAATGATGCCGATATTTAGGTCCTGTCGCTAAATCAAAACATCTTTTATGAGGCGATGATTAAGATCGTTGCTACTAGTTTTACTCCCCAAGTACCTACTTGAAAAGGAAACGGATCGCGTAGGAGAGTGACGCTTGTAATTTCTNCGGATCGCGTAGGAGAGTGACGCTTGTAATTTCTCAATGTTTTCATAGAAAAAAATAACTCCCGATTGCACATTATAACCTCTCATATAAAGGTAGGAAGGTTGTTCACGGTAACGTGAGCACTTTTGAAAGCCCAGCGTAAGATCTACTTGAATGCACGTTGTGTATTCCTCAACCATATGCCATGGGTCTCATCGCTTTATTCATACTTTGGTGAATTGAAACTTCGAAATTATTATACACGTAATAGATTTACAAATTTGCTAATTCTTACAGTAATATGCATGAAAAATACTTTTAGTTTTCACAGATGTTTACTGAACACTTTTAGTTCAACGTTTTGGCATGGAACTACTTTCCCATCCATCGTTACCAACTTTACTGGGTGCATGACTGTCATTGTTCCCGTTAATATATATGTATATGGGGACAGTGACATTTTTTAAAGGTTGATTTCAAAAATGCTCACTTTGCTATGAACAGCCTTGAATGAAATACATCATTGAAATGTGAGCATAAAATGCAAGGAAAGATTAAAAAAAAAAGAGGAACCGTTAATAGAGAACCGTAAGAAAACATTCGGGCAATAATAGTTTCCACTTTTTTATATTCGTGGAAAATCCGCCATTAAGCTCAGTTTTGGGTTTGAAAAACGGGACTGTAATAAGAAGCTTGTTACCGATAAACCGGTCGGAGTTACTAAATTATACCTGTTACGTTATTGTTTATTTTATTTGTGCACTCTTTATAATGATTGCAGTGGCAAATGTAATTGAGAAAACAGGAAATTTCATGAAAACAAAACGAGGTATCAGTGAACATAGTAATCCTTTACTGCAATTGAATGTTAAATCACCTATACTTCAGTACACCTCCGCGAAAATATTTGACTTTGAGCGGATTATTAATCACTTTCATAGAAATGTCTGCATAATGTTTTAATTATTCAGCAATCTTCCATAGGTTACGCTTTGACTGGCATGTGTTACGACTCTGTAAATAAACACTGAAGATTATGTAGCTACATAAATTAGCTTTAAATATCGTGTGTTGAAGTATCATAATTCAAGGTAATACCTCAAACACTGACGTTGCAATAAAACCAAGAATTCGAACGCTTTATCTCGTCCATACTTTAAAATGACTCGACGTGGAGGCTCTGGGTTGGCNGCAATAAAACCAAGAATTCGAACGCTTTATCTCGTCCATACTTTAAAATGACTCGACGTGGAGGCTCTGGGTTGGCAGTCTGCCAGCTGCTCGGGGCAGAGAGCACCGACCTGATACACTCATCCCTCCTGGAGGATACTGCCTGGCCTTGAAATGCTTCTGCTGTATTTTTTATTTTCCTCTCGTCCATGCACAATACAGAACACTCCTGGCGGGTCGCCTCGGTGACTTGCTATCTTCCACCTTAACTCCAGTCTTCGAGCTAAACCCATGTGCAAGGATGGAAGCTTCCTTGGAATATTCCATTCAAGCTTCCGCGACTGCTTTGTCTGTGGTTCCACGCAATATTTGGCAGATTGCTACACATTTTTAACGAACGTTTTCGTAATTAGTCTTACGAAATTTTCGATAGAAGGTTTCCAACAAGGTAGTAATTGCGTTTATTTTGAGAAACAGCGATAGCATGTTATTTTTTTAGAATTTCGATTAATTTATTAGCAATTTCTTTCTTAAACAGATCCATTTAGATCTCAATTTGTAGAGAATTGTAAGAGGAATACAACGATTTGTCGGTCATTAAAATCGGTTAAATGGTTCGCGAGATANCTCAATTTGTAGAGAATTGTAAGAGGAATACAACGATTTGTCGGTCATTAAAATCGGTTAAATGGTTCGCGAGATACGAGAGTTTGAAGTTCATTGAGGTTTCCCGTCGGTCACTCATATTCTAATTTTCCTTTTCTCTTGTCTCGATTTTGTCAGAATGTGCGATAAGTATCGCATATTCCTATAGTTTTCGGGGGTGTTCTTTTAATTTAAATGTATCTGGTGAATGTGGTGTTTCCTGTTTCTGTGTTAGGAATGTTATTTTGGGTTATCCNGTTCTTTTAATTTAAATGTATCTGGTGAATGTGGTGTTTCCTGTTTCTGTGTTAGGAATGTTATTTTGGGTTATCCCGAAAGTAAAAAACAATGACGTATTATGGACACACGGAGATTTTAAGAAATACAGTTCCGAAAAGTTTGATACCAACATTAACATATTTTTGTGAAAAAGTTGTTCGTACCTACAAAAATTTTTTTCCCGCAGGTGGACCAATTTGTTTATTTTTTACATTTTTAGATTTCTCTGGAACAATTTGGAAAGTATTTCAGAATGCTCATGAGGTTCCTTTGTGTGGGAGTAAGGATTTTCCGGTGTTTGTATAATGTGTATCCAAAATTAGCTAAGTTTTGCAATAATTTTAATAATTTGGGTTATATTTTTTTTAATTTCTAAATAAATTGGAACCATTTTAAACTCAGTTTGTAGGGACTTTTAAGCGAAAACCAACGAGTTATCGATCATTAAAATCAGTTAAATGGTTCGTGATATATGAGAGTTTGAAGTTCATTTAGGTATCCTGCCGGATACTCAAACAAAATTACTATTGTTCATCTAACACAGTGCAGGGAAGCTAGCAACAGAAACAGCAACAATAGGGAAGCCAGCAGCAGGGAACAAGCATCCTAGGGAGAAATGAACAACAATTCAAGACAGCAACAGCAGCACAAACGCCCCTGGGTAACCCTGCGGTGCTAACAAAAAGGGGTGCACCAGTCAACAACTTCAACAGAGCAGTCGAGGTCATAGCCCGACCTGGGTCAGTGACTGCTCAAGGTAAACATCAGACATAGCTCTGTCTGAGTCGGACCTCACTCCAGGTGACACACCCTATGTGTGACTAGCCCCTCCGCGCCCTGGGGGTCTTTGGAGTGATGCACGATCCCAAAGCAAAATCCACAGCACTTCCAAGTCATTCTGACAACAGCACAACCAGAGAATTTAGACACTGGCGACGACACAGTGGACCCCAGCACCCGGAAAAAGAAAGGACAGGAAACAAGGGGACAATAGCAAAAAAAACAAGATCACAAACAAACCCCCAAACTCACTGAGCACAACACTGCCAGGAAGGACAAACAAATAAGGGAGGAAGACAACTCAGTTGAAAAATAAAACTACCACCAATAATAATTGCCAGCCATGACAATTTCCCAAAAAACAGAAAAACAAATCTCACAGATAACAAACAACAAAGCGGCACTGATTTAAAAGAAGCTAAGAGGAAAAATCAATACAATGAATGAAGAAGATGATAATAAATGCATATACATTTTGAAACAAGGAAATTTTCCACATTACACTTTCAAACCAAGACCTACAATATTCAACAACAGTGCTACGAGACTCCATACCCATAGTAAGTGAGCAAGAACTGGAAGAAATTCTCAAAGATGAGGGCATTGAAACCATCAGCATAAAACAAATGAAAAAGAAAACCGAAGCACAAGAAATGAGGTCCGTGCCACTTTATTTAATTAAAGCCCCCCTTCATCAAAAGGAAAATCTACCTTAAAAACATTGCAGGAATTCGAGAGACAATTGAGCCACACCACAAGGAGAAAAAGCCCCTGCAATGCTATAAGCGTCAGGAATTCGGTCACCACAGCAGCTACTGTGGGCAACAAGAAAAAGTGTGTTAAATGTGCTGGAAATCACCACAGCCAACACTGCTCAAGGAACAAGGAATATTGACACAAACGTTCCACTAAAATGTGCAAATTGTGGCGAACCACACACTGCAGGGGACAGAAACTGCACGGAATGGCAAGAAGAAATTAATAAACGTGACACACAAAACCGGAAACAAAAAGCACAAAACACAAGATTCGAACAGCAAGACATTTCAGAGCAGGCAATCAAGAGCCTACCATAGCTCCGACTGAACTGGACGCACAGACAGAACCAAAATCAAAACCAAAACAATGAAGAAAGAAAAACTGAATTCTCACCTCTAGTCGAACAGACTACTACCAAAGAAGCCAGCCAAGAGGAAACACTAATGAACAACACTCAAGAAGCATTCTGTTTTCTCAAAACCAAGGAATTTAAAAGTGTTATTCACACTATACTCAAAATGAAAAGAAAGCAGATGCCCAATCTACCTCCAAGGGCAGCGAAAGTGCAATACTTCTGGGAGTAATGAAAACTCTATATTCGCCAAAGAAAACCAGCACACAAAGCAAAGCGAACAAGAAAAGAAGCCCGACAGTACCATACAGAATACATACCAAGAAATAAGAAAAGAAAATCAAACAGAAGAAAGTAACGATGGAAGTTGAACAGGAGAGGAAGAAATTGAAGTCGTACCAGTAAAAGAAGAGAAGAATCAAGAGACATTACAGGCAAGAAGAGCAATTGTTCATCAACTTTGCAGGAAGACAACTCGCAGGCAATAATCCAGAATTTGCGATCAACATGGGCAGTCTGAACAACCATAAATAATAAAGACTACGAATTAAAAATATTTATGGAAGTGGAAACCATAGACGTTGCACTAATCACAGAAACTAAACTATCCAACAAAACAAGGTTTAACCTCCCAAGACATCTTATCTACAGAACAAACTGGTAAGGAAGAACAGGTGGTGGCACATTAATCGCCATTAAAAAGGACGCACTCCACACAAGTGGCTCACTAGAGGACTCCACAGTAGTACTGATACCAACACCAATAAGGGCAATGGCAATAGCAGCTCTATACAGCCCGCCAGGAGAAGAGGACCTGCAAGAAAAACCTACACGCCATCATACATAGAGCTCCGAACTGCATAATAGGTGGAGACCTAAACTGCAAAAGCCCAGCACGGGATTGCAAACAATTCAACAAGAAAGGTAAAATACGGGAGAATTTGCGAGACAGGTGGAAAAATACTCCGTCACAGCCCATGGCCACAGAGGCCTGCGTGCTACGAGGTAGCACAGTAATTACACACACCACACACACGCAATGTCCCCGCGGACTTAGGCTTGAGTTAGGTTGTTTATAGTGTTATATTTGTATCTCTTTTAGAATAAGTAAAATCCAGTTAGTGTTGGCAGCAGTTTTTCAGGATCTACTAGGGACTCGGAGGGGAGAGGTCCAACAGCGCCACTCCCCNCGGAGGGGAGAGGTCCAACAGCGCCACTCCCCTCACCAGACTGATGTGCAAGCATCACTCTGGCTAAGCCAGCGCAAAATTAAATCCAAAGAAGGCCCGCCCCCTCTCTCCTAGTATTTCCTATCTATCTGTCTGCTGTAGCATTTTCTATTAATGCATGTAACAACTTTGAATTATTTCCTGTGGAAAAGGTATTTATGGTGTCTGCCGGTTTTTCCCGTTCTCTTCTTAGCTGCAGTAGTTTAGCTGTAAGAACACTCAGAGAGGTTGTCACAGCACCAATTGTGGCCATGGCAGCCCAATCCCTCGCTTACACGATGCGTGTCTCCTTGCATGATTTCCCTCCCTTGTAGGCATATGGGGCCTAGCCCTGAGACGCACTTAGCTCCCGTCCCTACCTCGGAGGTACGCTGAACACTTAGATTTAGGGTAAATTAGAAAAAAAATCGCAGAGACTCGGAAGGTAACAGTTGTCGGTGCTGCTACTTCGTCCTGAAGGTCTCGGAGGCTGCAATGTCTTCCGAAACATTGGTAAGTAAAACGACAGTGTCGCGGCTACTACCCAGAAGCAAATATTTTTTCTCATATTCTTTATATTAAATAATATTTTGTTTATATTTAACGTGAATAAAACAGGGAGAAGATAGGTANAACACCAATAGGGGAAATGGCAATAGCAGCTCTATACAACCCACCAGGAGACGAGGACCTGCAAGAAAAACATCATATATAAAGCCCCGAACTACATAATAGGTGGAGACCTAAACTGCAAAAACCCAGCACGGGATTGCAAACAATTCAACAAGAAAGGTAAAATACGGGAGATTCTGCGAGACAGGTGGAAAAATACTCCGTCACAGCCCATGGCCACAGAGGCTTGCGTGCTACGAGGTAGCACAGTAATTACACACACCACACACACACAATGTCCCCGCGAACTTAGGCTTGAGTTAGGTTGTTTATAGTGTTATATTTGTATCTCTTTTAGAATAAGTAAAATCCAGTTAGTGTTGGCAGCAGTTTTTCAGGATCTACTAGGGACTTGGAGGGGAGAGGTCCAACAGCGCCACTCTCCTCGCCAGAGTAATGTGCAAGCATCACTCTGGCTAAGCCAGCGCAAAATTAAATCCAAAGAAGTCCCGCCCCATCTCTACTAGTATTTCCTATCTATCTGTCTGCTGTAGCATTTTCTATTAATGCATGTAACAACTTTGAATTATTTCCTGTGGAAAAGGTATTTATGGTGTCTGCCGGTTTTTCCCTTTCTCTTCTCAGCTCGGAAGGTAACAGTTGTCGGTGCTGCTACTTCGTCCTGAAGGTGGAGGCTGCAATGTCTTCCGAAACATCGGTAAGTAAAACGACAGTGTCGCGGCTACTACCCAGAAGCAAAGATTTTTTCTCATATTCTTTATATTAAATAATATTTTGTTTATATTTAACGTGAATAAAACAGGGAGAAGATAGGTATATTAGCAATGCCTAGGAAGAAATAGTGCTTATGCGAAATATTATTACACTGAGGACGCACGAATGTGGTGCATTGTCCCTTTGGTGTGATCTTATAAACTCTGTTAAGCTTTGTTTGCATTAGGCGGAGGAATATCCTAGAAGTAGGACTTTAGCAGGGCTTTAGAAAAGTTGGAAGTAACAGCAAATGGACTACAACTTATTCTCTAATGTACGAAAGACTGCGCTGTTTAGCCTGTTGGCCACTGACCCCCGCAAATTTTTTCCTGTCTGACATACTACAGCAGGACTAAAAAAAACTTGCCACTGAGCTAATAATTATAGCACCGGGTGTCGTCTAACAGCCGAGAGAAGTGGTTTAACTGGTTCACTGGACACGGGAGCACTTTACAAGTCAACCTTCGAAGAAAAAAAACTGCTACTAACAGGATATATTTATTGTCATAAACACTGAATATAGAATCATTTTGGCAGTGAATTATCGAATGAAGTTACGTGTCTTCGCCTTTTACCCGAAATGCGAAGTTAAAATATGCTTAGTCTGAAATTGATGACTTCTTATTCTACACATGTAAGATGATCAGTTTGATGTATTAGAATATTATAGTTTATAACAATATTTCTTTAAGCAAGAAGAAGACCAAGGTATTGATCTGCGGCAGAGATACACACGAACAGGTACGCGTATAATTGGAAAACAAAGTCCTTGAGGAAGTTGAGGAATGCATATACCTGGGTAGTATAGTCACAGATGATGGAAGAAGCAGAAAGTAAATAATATCTGGAATCAATCAAGCTAATTTTGCTTTGAACAAGCGTAAGAAACTCTTCACTTAAAACATCAGTTTGTCAACCCGCAAACAACATATGTTTGGAGCAAAGTCCTATATGGATGTGAAACCTTTACTATATTTACTATATCTACTGTTAATATATATTTGCGCTCTTTACTAAACGAACTAGCATCGAAGAGAGTATTCATTATAAATTGGTCACCTTTGGTTTGGCACATGATTCCGACAGAGTACGCCTCTTACACTACCCACTGGGAAAAAAACTAGAAATCGGAATGTTTCAGATTCAAGAAATGTGAATTTCGGATGAAATTGTTTGAGAACTACTATGATTTCCAAAGCCGCTGAATAACGCACCACACAACAAATCGCGTAATTACCAGATACAGTGGGGCTACTAGACAAGTGAGATCCACCTTGAAGGCAGGGTCGGCATGCACGAAATGATGCTGACACTTGGTGGAGTGCGTCGGCTGTTCTACGCGAGGGGAAACCTGCCCGTGATGGCCTTCATTGGCGACTGGGCGAGGTGAGACGAGATGTGGCAGGAAAGGCGAAGGGATGTGGTGGTGAGTAAACAGCAGTACTTCGAAAAAACCCCACAGGCCGTCGGCAACGCCCGCCACATTTCGCGCATGCAGAGCGGTCCAACTCGGCTCCGTCGGATTTAAAATTCTGGATTGCTGTGATGGGAACAACTCTGGTTCCCCCAATTTTGGGAATAAAAACAAATTTTACGAAATAATTTATCAAACAAATTGAAAACTATTTTAAAACCATTTTATACAGATCCCCGTTTGATATATCGCATCGATAACGTCTTTTATTACATATGACGCAGATCGTGATTAAAATTCCACCGTAGCGGAAGTACTTGTGTTACGAAGTAAATTAAGTAGTGAATTATCGAGAGTGTGATCACAGCCTTAGACTTTTCGGTCCCTGGCCTTCAACCATTCCGAAACACGCGAGTCTTCGTGTGCTTGACATTTATTCGGTATCCTTAACCACGCGAGGGCCATCCGCGTATGATTTCACCGCGCAGTTCAAGGTATTTTCCACGCTTTCCTATATGTCCCATTATCATTCTCCTTTCCCACTCGTTAGCGATGCCCCCAACATATACAAGCCTGCTCACCGGCGTGTCCAGGGGAAGGGGTGTTAACTTTTTCAGTCGCGAATGAAAATATCGTTTTAGACGTTGCAACGAATAAATAATTTTTTTTGTTTGCACTGATAAAAAATGTTTTGTGACAATCAAAACGTGTTTTGTTAGTGTTAATCCTCGCCATTATTTTGTGGCGACCACAAAGTGTTTTGTTGGTATTAACACTGCCAAATTTTTTTGTGGTGGTCGCAAAACTTTTGTAGCGACCACAAAATAAAATTTTAGTTACCACAAAGGTTTATTAGTGGCAAATAAAAAAGTTTGTGTTCACTACAAAAAAAAATTGTCAAATCGCCAAGAAAATTCCGGCAGAGTAAATTCCAAAGTGCAACATGGTTAAAAACTGATTTTTCAAAGCACTATACCTCAAAATATACGCGTTATGTACACCCAAAAGTTCTCCAAGGGCACGGGGGCATGCACTGAACCTTGCTACAGACTTATAATCAATACAATTGTAGGGTCACCGCTAAATGTCCCGTAGGTACACGCAGCACGACGAGAACACTGCACACCAGTTCAGAGCACTGCGCGTAGCGGCGATGGCGCACTTGTAGCGCGTGGCAGTGTAGTCCTTACAGCTCTTGCGCTTCTCGGTCTACAACGTGGAGGAAAGCTTCAAGCAGGCGGTCCCCTTAACCCACTCGTTTCTTTACTTTGTAAACAAATTATTCTGCATGAAACGCCGTTGTGGATGTTCGTGCTGAAGATCCGCCCCCAGACCTTCGACAAACAATTCTAGATAACTGATGCGACTGCAGGATAACCTCATTAAGACCGCACCACGTAATACTTAACCCATTCATATGCGTACATCACGCACGCGTATGTAATTTTCGTTGTGTACTTCGCACTGCAAAGCCCAACGACCAATGATCTTACCTGTGGGTAAATCATTCGCACACATTCTTACTTGTCTAGATCATAAGCTAGCGAGTGAAGAGATTTGGGTGGCTCTTAACAGCGAGATCTTGAGAGCCAACGAGAGTTGTTGAGGTGAGTATGGAGCAGCGCCGGAGCGAAAGGGCGGGGTAAACGGGAGATCCCCGAGAAAACCGTCTGACCAGCGGCATCGTCTGGCACGATTCCCACATGCAAAAATTCGGGATTGACCCGGACGGGGATTGAACCCGGTTCGCTTTAGTGAAATACTAGCAATATAACCGCTCAGCCACTGCGGCCCTTGTCTAGAACATAATTGGTTCATATTACCGTAGCCGAACATATAGCCTACAGCTGAAACATCTGTGACAACGAAACAAGTGATGTATCGACTTAAGGCCACTGCCTACCGGTTGGCAGCTGAGAAATTTAAATAGGGAATCCCATGTTAAGGAAATTTCGCCTGTGTGCGTTAATTTTAAAGATAGCCGTTACAAACAAAATGTATTCCACGCGAATTTTTTAGGAGAAGTTCACTACAGCGGAGATGTTTCTATAACATTGTAAGGAATTTTTAAAATTTATGTTTTATAAAAAAGTACATGACGTTTATTTATATTGAAAATATACGCTTGTAGGGATCTTCTCCTAAAAAAATTCGCGTGGAATACATTTTGTTTGTAACGGCAATCTTTAAAATTAGCGCACTCAGGTGAAACTTCCTTAACGTGGGATTCCCTATTTAAATTTCTCAGCTGCCAGTCGGTAGGCAGTGCCCTTCTGTACAGCACGTTTCATAAAACCTTTTGTTTGCAACGCCTGAAACCGTAAATTAAAATGGGGGTCTGAAAGGGTTAAGAATACAGGAGTGAAACAGAGCGAAATGCAGCCGCACACGCCAGCAAGATTGTCGTCACTGGCCAGCAAAATGTCGGAACGCCGTTCACCAATCAGCGCCTGGTAACTTACTCGCCAAGCCGACAGCTCAGTAGGCAGGGGATGCATCGCAGCACGTGGTCGCCAGCCGGACACANCCGTCACTCAGAGGGTGTTGCCTTGCCCTGGGTGCACTCCCCACACGCCATTATTATTATTATTATTATTATTATCAACATATAGGTTGTTCGCGGTAAATTTAGCAGTTACTTGTATGCACGTTTTGTATTATTCTTTCATTAGTAAAATTAACATTGCCAAGGCCCTGCTTACTATATTTATGCGTCGTTCCAGCGAAATTGTGAAGACATNATATTTTACACGGATGGAAATTCTTACACGTATAGGAATTACAAAAAACATATAAAGCAAAATAAATTATTTCAGTATTGACAAAAGTCATGGAACAACTTCTCCTCCATCGTTACCAACTTTACTGGACGCATGCCAATGAGTGTGTATGTTAAAATATATGCAGGCTGGGGCAATGAGATTGTCCAAACGTAGGTTTCAACAGTTTTCAGTTAACCGTAAACACCGTATACTGGGTGATTCTAAAACCNTGACCTAGCCACTCAGGAATAAGTAACTCCGACATTGAACCTTCGTGATTAGTGCGCAAACGGTTAACACGAGTCAGAACATTTTTTTTTGCCTATCAAAGAAGCTGGACGACCCTACGGTGCTTTGGACTGTATCTTGTTTCGAAATCTTTTCGCGAAATATCACTGCCCCTAACTATACAGGCTGATTCTAAAATCATGGGACAAACATTGAGGGGTGGTAGAGCTCACTAAAACAAACAATTATTGTTTAGGAATATATGGGCGGGAGTGACGCGTTGAGGCACAAACACAAAAATAACACATTAAATGCAACACATTGTTTATTTACAACGTCGCCGCTAAATGCCTTTTTACAGCAATGTTTATAATAATTGCTCAAAATTGCTACCACTGACAGTAATGCAAGCTTGTTAGCGTCGACGGAGTGAGTGGCGAACAGATTAAAATACGCCGGGTATTTCACGCACGCCACCATTGTCAGCCAATCACGCCATATGTAGAGGTCGCCAAGCACGCGTGACTGTTGGTGGATGCATTTCCAGCAACTGTTTTAATATTTTCTTTACGGAATCACCCGTTAAGTATGCTGCTAGTGAATGTGTTATGTTTTGTGTTTGTGCCTCAACGCGTCACTTCCGCCCATATATTTCTATACAATAATTGTTTGTTTTAGTGAGCTATACTACCCCTCAATGTTTGTCCCATGATTTTAGAATCAGCCTGTATAGTTAGGGGCAGTGATATTTCGCGAAAAGATTTCGAAACAAGATACAGTCCAAAGCACCGTAGGGTCGTCCAGCTTCTTTGATAGGCAAAAAATGTTCTGGCCCGTGTTAACCGTTTGCGCACGAATCACGAAGGTTCAGTGTCGGAGTTACTTAGTCCTGATTGGCTTGGTCAAAGACTGACACGGCACCAGCAGCCAATGGAGGTACAACAACAACTGAGGTGTGTATATAGTATTGAAGTCTACTGTGTGTTCCGAATTTTACGCTAAAAGTCACTGGCCCTATGTATAGTCAATTCGCAGTTACTTTTAACTTTTCTAAAGCGCTGCCAAATATCTAATTCCAGGATATTCCTCCGCCTCATACAAACAAAGCTTAACGAAGTCAAAAAATTACACCAGAGGGATAATGCACCGCATTCATGCGCACTCAGTGCAATAATATTTTGTATAAGAACTATTTCTTTCTAGTCATTACCAACATGCCTATTTTACCCTTGTTATTGTTATTCATATTAATTTATTAAATATTATAATTAGTAGATAAAATGTATGTAAAAGTTCAATTCTACTAAAATTAATGTATTTTTATGTTCGCAAAAGTATAACACGCTTGTGATACGTGGTGTATTTAAGAAACAACCAAGCCGTTATACATAGAGTGATTTTTCAAAGGTTGTACTTAGAAATGTGAAGAAACCGCGAATAGACTTATATAAGCTGTTCACTATTAAGGGAGCACTTTCGAAATCAACGTTTGAAAAATTCCACTGCTCCTACATGCATATATTTTAATGGGCACACTTACCGGCAAACGCCCAGTAAAGTTTGTAACGACGGAGGGAAAGTAGTTCCAAGTCCTAACATTGAATTAAAACTGTTGTAAAACATTTATTAACACTGAAGTGATTTATTTTTCAGTCTGTGTTTTTAATGTATGTTAGAGTCAGAATTAGAAAATTTGTAAAGTATTTGCTTTTTTATTAATTTTACAATTTCACTTTACTGATGTATGGATAAAGTTATCAGGCCCATTTCAATGTTAATTTTACAAATGGCGGAAGAATACACAAAGTGCAAACAAGTAGGTCTAGAGCATTGGGAAGTGCTCAGTTTACCGTGGACAAAGTGTATTCAGTCGTGATGAGCTGGTGGCGGGAGACTGAGGAAGAGGTGG
>NQII01008218.1:2084-76053 GCA_002778355.1 Clitarchus hookeri
TCGTGTCTCATTGGCTACGCGGCTTGCTGCGAAATGACGTTCCCCTCGGCGCTCTTCGGGGATTGCCGGGCGCGAAGAGGTTCTGCCGTGTCTCTACTCTGGCAAGTAAGGCCAACCCGTTGGCTGAACACATCCCCCAGAAATTATGCAGGGTAGCGTGTCAGCTCGTCCCTCACTGAGGCAACCAGGCTTGTGATTTCCTCACAGCCTTCTAACTGTCTGCTGGAGGTTGTGGCCTTTGTGGCAAGGTACCTCTACCGTATGCTGTCCATGATAAACTGAGCACTTTTAAAATTCCTACGTAAGATCTACTTGTATGCACGTTGTGTATTCTTCAGACATATGTAAAAATAAAATTGTCATGGGTCCAATCACTTTATCCATGAATCTGTCAAGCGAAACTGTAAAATTATTACAAAGGTATATAAAACAATTTCGGCATTCAAAAAGTTTATCTAAAACGTCGAGTTCAACGTTTAAACATGGAACTATTTTACCTCCGTCATTATCATCTTTACTGTGCTTACAGCCAAATGTGCCCGTTTATGCAGACAGTGCAAATGAAATTCTTCAAAGGTTGATGATACTAAGAGTGCTCAATAAATCGCGAACAGCCCACAATTAAAGATTAAAGAAAAAAGCGAAAGATTCCCTATTGCCCTAGGCAGCTGGCTGGCCGAGTAGGTTGCTAGGCGCTGATAGCCGAACGGCATTGCAACATTTTGCTGGCCAGTGGCACCATTTTCCCGGCGTGTCCGGCTGGGGCTCGCGTGATGAGCTGCTGACATTACACCCCTGCATTATTACGTACTCTGCGACGCCGTCGTGACAGGCACCCAGTCACCCCCGACCCTCTCGCGCGTCAACCCCCTTTTCCTTCCACTACGCCCCCGCCGACGACCAACCAGCGGAGCTCGCCCGCCACCCTCGTCACCATCCTCGTGTCCTGTGACGCGTCCACCCCCAACAGTCACTTCCGGCATCCTGATACCTCCCGGAAGTGCTATTACTGGCCCGGCCGACCGCCCATATTCGCAAACACGTACACGGGGCACTCCCTCGGCAATTATCGGCGGCGGCAAACGTTCCAAACTCCGTTACAAGTTGATTTTGTTGCTTCGGTGCGGAAGGGTTTTAACTTTCCATTTTCGGATACTGAAACCAATACAAAGATTAAATTAGAAACCCACGTTTAATTATAACAACTTTAACGAAAACCACACCTCTGATAGTATCAAATGCTCGACAAAGTTTTAGTAATAATTTCAGAATAATCATTGTTTTGTTGCGAAATTTTAAGGGCTGTTAAAATAACGAAGAAATAAAAGGCGGGGGATGGAAAATAATAACCGACAACGACAATGAGTCCACTAGTACGCGAAAAACCAGCTGGCGAGACAAAGGACTAGCGAGGTACTAGTTTCAGCTGTGACGACAACTTACGGGTTTCATCAGGATGGCGAGGATTCAAAAGTCAAACGCCGAAATTGCGGTATACAAACACTCAAACATTCACAGTTATAACAAACCGTAATTAACGGAGCTGTATGTGGTTGAAAAAACTTCATTACGTAAATTAACAAAAATAATTACTCACGGATAAGATTCAATTGACTCGAAACATACTCATTACTTTTTATTTTTTAATGTGTGTTTAATTTTTTCAAAACTCATAGCTTTTAAATTTTTTTTATTCGAAATCGTATCTACAAATATTTTCCGCAATTTGTGATACTGATGCATCATTGCGTCTCACAGACTTCAACAAATATAATGAAGGTTAATTAAACTGTTTTTCAAATATAATATGATTTTGTCTTCATGGTGGTGGGAAAGAAAGATCAATTGTGAAACATAGCAAGGTGAACCGGGATTTATCACGAGAAATTGATCTATAAATATTTGTCATCAGTCTAAGTAATAAGTTCAATAGTAGGAACTGCATTATATTATAGAGAAATGCATTTACGCAAAAAATTAAAAATCATAATTATACCTTGTGAGAAAACGTATCTAAATTCACTTGTTAACCTACTTTCCTTACAATGATAGGCTTATATCATGCGAATGTCTGTATGGATGCCCTAATAACTTTTGAACCCATCAATCAAATATCACCAAACATGGCACACTTATAGTACATATTAAGGACATCCGACTAATTTTGTTTTCTACCACGTCGGATGCTTATTTTAAAAATGGCTGTAAATTAAAATTGATGGCATGGTCTTATTTCGGAAACAATTCAGCCGATTTAAACCGAATTAATTAGATTGCCAGTGCATCTTGTAGGTATTAAATTTAGAGAGGGATTTTCTTATTGATCACATCTTGGAGGATAGCAACATATGAATAATACATCTTTACACTACACCTCGGAAATACGTCACTGATTCCCGCCAGATTCGGTATATAAGTAGTATTATAGTAGGCATATATTTTAATCGATATTGCACTTATTTTTTTTAATGGCGACCATAAAACAATGTAGTTCATTTGCTATATACACCATACCATTTAATTAAATTCGACCAAACTTAGCATGCTGGAAGTATCAATTGCAAGCATCAAATATGCTAATACATAGCATATTTTCCACCATTTTGTAAAATAGTAACACATGAAAAAAATTAAGTTTTTGTCATACCTCAGCAAACACTCAACAGAAACCCACCGAATTTGACAAACAAGTAATATTATGGTAGAGCATGTAAATTGGTCTGTTTTAAGTAGGTCAAGAATTTATTTGCGAAATAGCGGTAATATAAACATTTCAGCTCGGTATACTATATCAACGAAACCATGTAATCAATTTCAGTTTAACTTTGTATTGTTACACTAACGTGTCTGCACAGAACCTTTCTTATCCGCCATTTTGTTAGATGGTACTATATGGAAAAATACATTTTTATGCCATATCTTTCGAAACAATTAAAGGATTCCTACAAAAATTGCAAAAAAAAATATACTTATGCAAATCATGTAAAATAACGTATTTTAAGTGGGCCACACACTTATTTTCAAAATGGCTGTCATATCAACATTTTAGCTTTGTAAGCTGTATCCACGAAACTATGTTACCAATTTCAAATTTACTTTTTACGCTGACAGTGCCTATTACAACTATTAAATGTTTCTAGATAGCGCCTCTTTTGCGCACTGTTTTGTAATACACCATGAGATGAATAAATAAGTTTTATTTAATACCACAGGGAACCATTAACCGGTTCCTGCTGAATTTGGCAGACAAATAATACTACGGTAGACCCAGAAAAATGGTTTTTTTTAAGAGGCTTACTTACATACTTGTTTTCAAAATAGAGGAAATATAAACATTTCAGCATACAATGAGTATCTACGAAACCTTGTAACAAATTTCAACTTAACTTTATATTCTGACAGTATCTGACACATAAATAAAATGTCAAAATACATATTATTTGTCCACTTTTTTATAAAGATAGAAGAATATGAGAAAATTCCGCTTTTATCCCATATCTAGTGAGCCACTTAACCGTGGGTAGGCCATGTAAACGTATGTATTTTAAGTGAGAAAGTCCTTTTTTTTTAAGTGGCACCAAAGTAAATAATTTAGATTAGTAGTGTTGTATAATGCCTGCGGGGCATATCAAAGTTCGTGAAGGATGGAGATCTTAATAAAAATAAAATAACAATTTGTTTTTTAATATCTTTACACAGCTGTTATTTACAGCATAAATTACTCTATCTCCACTATTGCTATTTTTATTTCTCAGTGAGCGCAATATTAAAAGTCGGGTTTAATTCTAAGTAACTTTTTTTTTGTGTGTCTGTTTGGTTATAGTCAATTAACTCATACTCATCATTAACACATTTTCAGTCTGTCTGTTGCCATAATTTGTAATGCCTTTCACTCACACATCCAGTACAGTGGTCCAGCCTGCCAGTAGTGATCTCCACTGTCTCGATGCTCGCGGTCACAGATTTTCCTCCCGCTGGTCAATTCTCTCGCCGCTCGTTTCGCTCGTCCGTCGTCTATCGCCAAAACTCCAGGCACTCATCAACTGCCGGCTCGGAGGCCCGCAGCACTTATACACCCACTGGCCTTGACCTGGAAAGTTCGACGCACCGCGCGTCACGCTGAGATACAGTAAACCACTAGAAAATTCTTCAGTTAAAGGCAGCAATTCAATCTGCTGGAGGTCATCAACTCGTGCCGCAAAGCGATTATCGTGGCGGTACACTTTTCGTAACAAGATATGCGCATCTCAGATTATCGCTCGCCTGTCATTCCGAACATCCCTTTGACTCTCCGCCGCTATCATATAACTGCCATGTCCTTCATTTCCACTCGCTCGCTCGGGATCAAAGCAGAGATTGCGTAACCCTATTGTTACGATTGGCCCCGTTGTGCAACGCCTGTCTAAGCAGAATTGCGCAAAGAGGCCACAGACGCGTTGAAAAGCATAACATCTGACCGGAATCGATTTCAGCAACCAGCGGAGAATTGCGCAAAGAGGCACGGAAAATGTGGGTCCTGCTAGCCTAAGGGCATTTCATCATAATTAGAACAAACGGTGAGGACACTCCGCCTCCGACACACAACGGGAGCCAATCAGAACGAATTACGTCAATACACACGTGGAGGGGTGAGAAGAATGAACTAGGGCTCCGAGGACCGAGATCGAAACAGTCTGCATGGCTCAACAGGCGGGTCAACTGCGGATCCGAGGGCGTCGTCCGACAACGAGGCCTGGGTGCGAGGCTAGGGTGACCTCCTTCTTTATCATGCTATTTCTCTCTCTCTCTTGTCTCAATTATGACTACACATTAAATTTTTGCTTGCCTTTTTTTAAATATACAGCCAAGTGAGTAAACATATAATTTATACAGTATTTCGGAAACTAATCAACTAATTACCACCATATTCTGAACACAATAAGTGCTAGAGATGGCCATATATACTTTAAGCGGGTCAGAAACTGGTTTTGAAAATTGTTGCAATATAAATACTATCATATTTATTAATTAACTTAATCAAATTCAGCTGAGATTTATATGGTGATAGTATCTATTAGAAGCATCATATATGCCTATACAGAGCCACATTTTTATACCTTTTTGTACAAGAGATCCAAATGAGAAAATATAGCTTTTACACTGAGAGAAAAGTTCGTTGCAGCCAACAAAATTTTCATTTACTCTAACAAAATATTTTTCGAGGAAAAAATACTTGAAAAGCAAGAAAATTAATTTTTGTTCATCTAAGAAAATAGACTCTTGAATGAACAAAACCATTGTGTTGGGCCAAAAATTTAGAGNAAAATTAATTTTTGTTCATCTAAGAAAATAGACTCTTGAATGAACAAAACCATTGTGTTGGGCCAAAAATTTAGAGTGTAGGCCAAATATTTAGTTGAATTAATTGCATATATTTGTCAAGGCCTTTATCAAAATTATTTACATGTATAGAGAAAAGTAGTAAATCGGTAACTTATTTTTATAGTACAGAATTTGAACGCCTTTTGCTTATTTTGTTGAATTAAATGAAAGACACAAGAGCGAATTTTGTAATTTTTAAATAATAATACCACTCAGCTATGCAATATGTGTATTATAAAATGTAACTGAATAGCACCAACAACATTAACTTGCGACATTCTGGTGAGCTCTTGAAGTTTGAGTGTGCATGCATTCCACATAGACATTGGTGAATTATTTAATTAATTTATTTTAAAAGACGTATTTTGCGGATATAAAAAATTGTTGGTAAATTTTACATTAATAATGATTATTCATAAAACTCCATAAACATCCCGTGTCATAAATTTAGAACAAAATAAGGATGGTAACCCTGGTTATTTTCAAGTGGTCGCAGGTTTTCTTGGAGTTGTAAATTTTTCTGACGCTAAGTAACCAGTCGCAATTGAATTGCATAATATTTGCTATAAACTAGTGGTTTAACTTCTATTTCAGAAACATATGCCGTCCTTAGGACTCATTTCAGACTTTACGTCGTATTATGTTATTCTTGAAATTTCATTTAATATTTAGTTTAAAAAGTGAAAACAGATTACAGTACATAAATTAAGTACTAATAACTCGTTTGTCAGTTAAGCTTCTTTTCCTCAAAAATTACAATTCCCATAATATATTTTGCTGCTTTATTTAATGGAGGTAATGCAGATGTTACAAACAGCGTCTAATCTACCAAAAAGATTGTTCCATTACTTGTCTTATCCATTTAATCCACAATTATTATTCTCTTATTCCACCGTACGGGTCTAACCTTACCCCTTTGCACTCACCAAAAAGATCCATTTTTCTGTCAAATTAGACTGTTTTGATGCTAAAATGTCAACAATACAGATATAAAATAATTCGAAGATTACTAAACCCATTATTATTTTAAAATATAACCAATATTAAAATATTTAAACGGAAAAAAATAAGCTTTTACTTACTGTGTAGGAATATGTATTTTTTCCTGACTGAATTGTTTTACCAGTCTCGATATTACAGCAGACAGCTATACACTCGCAAATTTGGCATTTGAAAAGGGTCCTCTGAAATAACCATTATTGCGTGAGAGTGAATATGCGACATGTTACAATGAAATGTCTTGGGTTTTCATTGATATGATATAACAAGACGTTTGGGTGATGGTTGGAAATATATATACTATTGTTTGAATGCTTTTAAAATGTCTTTTTTTTTTATGAGTCTCTACCGGAAGTAAATAACGTTACAGTTTTACTTTTATTTTATACGGCTTTTATTTTTACCCTACAAGAATAATTTTTCCTAGGGCAGAGAAGAGAATAAAGAGAAAAATAAGAAATTTATCCCCAGGAGTATGTTAATATATATGTAAATACCCTGAAGCAAATTCATCAAGCAGGGAATCCCCGTAACTGGCACTTTTCAATTTCAGTCCTGTAAGAGAATTATATTGCAGTATTTTGTTTTAAAATAACATGTATTGGTATGTTTTGATTGCATTAAATAACTTATTTAATCGTTCTTATCTTTTAGTTCTTAAGAGGGCAGTAAAATATTAATCCAACAATGCTATTTCGAAAAATTGCCTTCTGTTATTTGTACGCCCGAAACTATTCTTCTCCGATCTAAAAACTTACATAATTACTAAATATGCAAACATTAAATAATATATATTACTAAATATTTGTTTTATAAATAAAGTAGTTTAGAGAATATAAATAGAGGAAGTAGTTTTCTTTATTTATAAAAAATTATATTGTATTAATTATGAGAATGTAATAAAAATACATTATTTTCAAAAACTTAACAAAACAAAAATCAAGTTAGTGTTGTTACAAGAATAAAATATATGCTCCACTTGTTTAAAGGTTAAATTACACCTGTCTCTCAGTGTAAAATTTCCTCCTATGCACTGTCGTGTGTGTGGATCACATTCTGCACCGCGCGACTGGAGGCACCTCAAACTCTCCCTATTGCAAACTTCTCTTCCTTGTTTACTGTCAATGAATGCGCGCAAGGTGCTCTATAACAAATGCAGTATTTTACCCTAAGTGTAGCTGACCGCCACTTAACTGACGGGAATGACGGACCCAGACGTGGGCCTACGGTTGTTCAGATGTCTTTGGTACGAGGTTGCTGGAAATACCGGGCTTGCAATTTTTCTGATTTTCTTTCAGTATGCAACAATTTTCGATTTGCCAAATAACAGTTTTTATTGTAAAAGTAAAATTATCTCGGATTAGGTCAAAGAAGAAAACACAAGAATAACATCATTCAGGCCGCGTGAAAAAATTAATGTTAATAAAGTTGGTAAGTTACAAAATAATTTATATGGATGCTACATTATAATTTTTGAGTATTTTCTATAAGGGCATTCCTTTTTTTCGTTATTCTTTTATTTCATGAAATGACTTCTGTTAATTACAGTAGCCCCCCGGGTAATTTTTTTTTCTTCAAATGTTAAAATTTAATTTACATTTTTTTATTTGGAGGAATTTTTTCTATCACAGAACAATAACTTTGCTTTCGAAAAAATTTTACGGTGAAGATCGCCCCACGAAGGAATTAGACCTACAACTGCATGATACCTCAAATAATTTCCACCATGTTTTCATAACAGCAAGCTCCAGCCCAAAACCAAAAAGATATGCAGCAGGGACCCGTAAACTCTAAATCTGAAACAGTTAAAATTGAGCCAAATCAGTGAAAATAGTGGAAATTGACCGACTGATTATCACTGCCTGATAACTAATTAATATGATGAGTGAATTTCGGAGAAATATTTGTGGTTCCCACTGAATGTCAAGAATTCCACTGCTGTAAGTCAATTGTTCCCAGGTAATTTGCTTGATTCGCCGATTATCAGTAGCTTATCAACTGACTTTCAGTGAATGTTATTTCACTGATTGATATCACTGATTCGGGTTTAGAGTGTACACTCGCACCGCTCTTAAGAAATACAAAAGTAATAATTTACGAGTGAAGTTAACTTTACTAGTATAACGTAACACAACATCTGCTATTAATAATGACTTTTTTGACTCACCAACGGCGGGCCAGCAAATATTTGATCGAAATATCATAATAGCGAATTTGCTAGAATTCTGGAAACTAGTTCATGGCAAAAATTAATTTTTGAAAAGAATGAAGTATGTGAATTCAACGAACTCCAAGAAAAAAAAACACGCTAAATATATCCACTCATGAACACTTGATTATCCAGAATTCTATCATCACGCAGCAAGGCGAACAATTATTGCACTCTTGAGCACAAATTATTTAGTTAATTATTAGCAAGGACTCATTCACCCAATACAATATATATTATGTTACGTATTACGTTTTGCAACGACGCACAATAAACTAAACACACATTACCATCACACGCAAGGTGTATAACTTGAGAAATACCAACAAATATGGTATGTTATATGTCATGTCAATTAGTAAACGACAATTTTTAAATACATGCAACAAAAAACACTATAATAACATAACACACTGCCACAGAAAGTTGGCTACTTCGAACAAAATATTTATTTGGTAAGTTAACAATAGATCTATTTATCCTTCGGTAAATGAAAATTAAAAAAACTTAAATAAACACCCGATGATCTTAACACACTGAATAATTGATAGCGCTGGTATCCAGAAAAGAAAGGCTTTGCCATAGACAGACAACAAAAGATTCACAACCAGACGGTAAG
Organism: Clitarchus hookeri; assembly: GCA_002778355.1. Lineage (NCBI taxonomy): Eukaryota > Metazoa > Arthropoda > Insecta > Phasmatodea > Phasmatidae > Clitarchus > Clitarchus hookeri. Next base: position 11,273 of record NQII01008218.1, read on the forward strand.
AAATTCACGCAATTATACATGAAGTGTGTCGAGAATAAAATGTGACATTGTGACCGTGGTGCAAATTGCGGGCAGGTGGTTTCAAAACGGAAAGACCCCCTCACCCTGCTCAAACCTTCAGAGCATTCACACAAGCTGTTCGCTGCAAATGTTGCCTCATTCTGTAAACCTGGCAGCGCATTTGCAGGTCGCGAACTAAAGCTCTCGACTCAACGCATTCTGTTCACAGCTCGCTGGTTCGTTCGCTCGCTCGCTTGACAAGAGACAATTAATTGGCTGGACACATTTGTCAACGACTGACTCACTGGAGGAAGGTGTCCTCCTTTATGATAACTTCGTACTTACCGGGGCGGCGGTGGCGTAGTGTCCAGGGTGATCGCCTCCCCCCACGGCGATCCGGGTTCGATCCCTGGCGGGTCCACTCCCGGATTGGGAATCGTGCTGGACGATGCCGCTTGCCGGCGGGTTTTCTCGGGGCACTCCTGTTTCCCCCGCCCTTGCATTCCAGCGCCGCTCCATTCTAATATTTCATTTCTGTCATTCCCGGGGATGACGGTCACCTACGGGTCACAGCTGGAAAGACCGTCACTCGGAGGGTGTTGCCTTGCCCTGGGTGCACTCCCCACACGCCATTATTATTATTATTCATACTTACCACCCTTCTTCGGACCATTTTATACTCCTCTGCAAGATATCACAAGGTGGTGTCGAAACATTCTCCATGTTTCTAGTTTACAGCGAAGGATAGCGTCACGGCGTCTATGACGAAGCCAGTTACCGTCCAACTACTCCTGCGCGCGTAAATCACCCGTGCAGAATACTGAGTGATATGGTTCGACAGCCAACTTTGCAACATGCAAAAAATGTATTTATTGGCGGATCACCGCGCCTGTGGTTACTTAGAATATCTTCTTATAATTTTAATACAGTTGATAAATCGAAATCGTTGATGCTCCGAATGAATTTTATACCCCATGATAGGATTATGTACTTCATATCGGCTACGGCGGATTTTCTGTGGCCTAGTGAGAGGGTTGGGAATTAAGTTGAAGTAAATCTGGTTTCATATCAATTTATTTATTTTATTTTATTATTTGAGCACATATGATACTTTGGAGAAAAGAGGCAAATTTTATTAATTATTAATATTTCGTGATAATTAAAAAAAATTAATGTGCCGTTACGGATAGCCATACTCGGTAATCTTAGGAGCTCGGGGGATATTAGTTAAAGTTGAACATATTAAAAGAAGCCTTCAGTATTTTGAAGCGCAATGCAGAATAAAAAGGCAAAAGGCGCTGCGAACTTAATGAGAATAAATTCGGATATGGTAGTGCATTACTGTTGAGATATTTATATTGCTGCAAATTTGTACATTGGATAGCCAAGCAAAATATTGCGCTAAACAAATGTGTAGAGCAGAAAACTTTTTCAGGCGAAACTGGGGCCTCGATGGCTAGGAGGTTAGACTGCTCGCCTCCCACCAAGGCGAACCAAGTTCAATCCCCGGCCAGTTCACTCCGGATTTTGGCAAGTGGGAATCGTGCCGGACGATGCCGCTGGTGGTCGTGTTTTCCCGGGGATTTCCTGTTTCCCCAGCCTTTCTTTTCAGAGCTGCTGCATACTGTGGCGGTGCTGGAACACCCTACATCCAGTATTGATATCAGCACAGTGTATTTGTACGTCCTANGCTGCTGCATACTGTGGCGGTGCTGGAACACCCTACATCCAGTATTGATATCAGCACAGTGTATTTGTACGTCCTAACACGGGGATAGATCGACGAGGGAGCTGAGACTTAACTTGTTGGTGACCCGTTCGAAGTAACTCGTCGTGGACGTTGGTACCAATGCGGGTGCCGTGGCTTGGCAGGCGAGCACAGACTGTCGGCGTGGAGGCTTGAAGCTGCCCCCACCCCTCATCCCGCCGATGAAAACCTCCTTGGCACGTGTATGGATGGCGTCTAGCAACCCCCCAATGCTACCTTCGACATCATCAAGATTTGAATGTTACTGGACTCGAAACAACGAAACTTTCTGGGATGTTCCTCAATATTCAGGTCAACGTGTTTCCCGACTATAAAAGGTGCTTTATTTCTGTCTTGGGAGATAGAGGATAGGGACCTGATGATGAAAACATTACAACTTGGCCGAAGACATATCCTGCCATTTTTGATAAGGGTATTTTATAGGGCATGTATAAAAAAATTTATGATAAGTTTTTTTTCATACTGTGTAATTTTGCAATGTTACAATATTTGGGCTAAGTATATATTGCTATGGGAGNATGTAATTTTCAAAACAAACATTATAATTGTAATGTATTTTAATGCCTGTTTAGCTATTTGTATTTTTATAATGCTTGTATTTTTATATGGGCAATTTATGTGAAAAAAGAAAAAACGGAATAAGCTCGGAGATAAAGTAAAAGAAAACTAACAGGTTGTTGAATCACTTCTCACAATTTTGGGGGTTAATTATCTTGTATACCAACTCATACCAGGGGATGGTTGAATTGTTGCAATTTATTGCGACTGCGTTATTTGTTTGTTCTCTGCTATTTAAACTCTGCTGCTTGAAGGTTTTTGGTAAGACTCATTTTGTTTAAATGAGTGGAATGGAAGGAAAGGGAGTTGAAGTTCGCTGTCATGGAGTGGTGGGGTTTCCTCCGGGTGCTCCCGATCTGTGATAATACTCACCTCACTTCACATTCATCGTCTCCCAAAGAGTTGTAAAGAGCCACCCAAATATCTTCACTCACTCATTCACTGACTAAACTATATACATAGTAGCAGAATGATTCATCATTGCCTGTTGTTAACCCTTCCATACTCTGTGTACATAACTGGTTACCTGTTGTACAATAAGTTATATTTAACCAGTACAGTACAATGTGAGGCCCAATACCCAGTGTTATTCCTTGTGGGTGATTCGTAAACCGTCCTACTGCTCTACGTTAACAGAGGTTGATATCAGTGTCCACCAAATACGAAGCCTAAAGCTTATTGAGTTTGGTAACTAAACAAGTTCTTTGTCATCTTAAGTACAGTACATGTCAAAAATTTTCGTATTAGAAACACCAAAAATTGTCAAATGATGCGGAAATCAAAGGGTTAAAATACCCTAAATATTTGTTCTGTTGGCGACCGTTAACAAAGTTATGAGAGCCGCTACAAAAATGTTTGCATTCTCCCTTAAGAGTACATAGCCCCGGGATTCCCCCTTCCCCTTCTGTCATCCAATCAGAGTCACAGTGATACGGGCGACAATAACATCCGCGACCAGCGCCCCGTGGCCCCTACGTGCAAGGCGCTGAACCTGCGAGCAGTGCTTTTGCTGTTACGCTTTCCTCTGCTAGTGAGATACGTAACAGTGGGATTTTATTACACGCGATGAAAGTCCATTGATGAAACTATGACTGTAGCGGTTTGTTTCTGTCCTACGTATTAAAGATACTACGCCGGCAAGCTCTGAAATTGCGATTTTTGACCATTTTTATTGAGGTTTTTTTTTAAATCTTGGAATAAACTTAATATTATAAAAACATAACTGGACTGGTATAGATAATGGTATTTTATATTCTCTGTCAAAAAGTAGTATTCCCAGTACCTTTATTTGCTGAGATACGCGTAAACACATAATTTACAGAAATTATGTCCGGACTTCTAACTCTTAAGATAGTGCCAGAGAAATTTCTTACGTCTACTTACTTCCCCGGACGCAGTGTCAGCTCGAAAGCCTTTCGGAACGTGCGAACGATGGGTATTAAGTGCAGTTAGAACCTCGCTCGTTCGCCCGAGAGTTTGTCACGTGATCTCTCTACAAGAGTTTCCCACCGGAAGCGGTCTGGTTAATTTTTTTTTCAGTTCCTCGGCGGCGTTCGCTTTTTCTGTTTCACTCCCCTGGGAAGAAGATAGGTGAAGAGCTGTCGCTGATTGTCGGGTTGGGAAGGGGGGGCGTGGTATCGCTCGAAAAGTCTGACTGAAGGCAGACTCCACGGCCTCGATCCACGATTCCAAGAATTCGCGATTACGTTCCTTCCCGAACTTCAGGTTGTGTCGGCAGCTACGAAGCCGTAGAGGCAGTGTTACGGCCAAGTTTCCTGGGTCCCGGCCACTGCTGAAGTGCAAGGCGTTCCGAGTCGAGTGGAAGACCTGGCCAAACTTTAATAAAAAAGAGCAGTATCAGAACAAAAGGAAAACGATACAAGTGATGACTGGGGCATACAACGCAATATGGAGTTGACGTGTCATGATAACTTACAGAAAGACAAAAGACGACAGACCACTGGATTATACAGAGCGGGCTCCAGCTGTTGAGAGACTCGCAAGCTCGTATATCAAGTCATATTGTGGACAAGGCCCAAACCGTCTTCTCGTACACAAGCGCGAATGTTTAGCGACCTATGTCTACGTAAGTTGTACGTCAATATATAGAACAGTTTGGCTATTCAGGGGGGGGGTGAGGAGGGGTTGTAGTTTAGCTTTTAATGACTCAGGATTTTTTTAATAATCATTTAATCTTTCAATACAGATATATATTTTAAGAGGAACTGAGTAGAGATGAGACACTCCCACTCATTGGGCCGAGGCGTTATTTAAAGCCATAAAATCTTAACATGTCGGAATTGCAGTACCAACCTAAGAACTTAAAATGACGGTAGAAACTAAACATTTTACATGTAAGATAATCGGTTACAGTGCACAACTAAATTTCGCTCTTCAGTTTGGCAGGTAAGGTGGACAAAAAATAATATTTGTTCTTATTAAGATATCGTCCGGCTGAACAAATCCGTTTAACTATAAAGTACTTTACAGATCATAATGAACTTATAAACACTAGTCACATTGTTACAGTTGCACGTGAAGGGGACCGCATCCTCCAATACAACGGACCATTCACAGACATTCTTCGGTACAGCTGGTGAGTTCTAGAGTCCAAGAAAAATGAAGACGTGACGTAAGAAAAGTGCAACAGCGGAAATTAAAAGTTAGCCTGTTGGTAGTGATGATTCCAGAACATTATCTTGGCCAGTATAGGAAGTGTTAAGAGCACACTAGTGAAACATATTTTTTGGGGGGAGTTATAATGGCCAACAGCTAATATTCCCGTGGCCAATAGCCATGATTACAACTGAACAACATATCAGCAAAATTTACAAACGCTCGCGAACATTCCAGACTTCGCATCACAAAAAACGGCGTCGCATTCACGACACCCAGCTCAAGCTACTTGTTACGAACTAGCTTTTAAGCCATTCGTAGATCACACCATGATATACTGAAGAACGGTAGTAAAATTACCTCGTATAGGTACTGCGAACCCCAACCCGCATACACCATAAATATGGCGTCCCTTGTCACCAACATGCCGGAACACTGAAATTGACTAATAGCTTCCAAAGCACTGTGTAAAATGCCTGATTTGTTTTTATTTTCTGGCAGTTACCTGTGAGTACTGACGTTACGCCATTTGACTGTGTGAGGAAAAAACTTCTTCTCTAATACGGGATGCGTTGGCACGGCGGCTAAAGCGATCTTCTCCCACCAAGGCGAACCGGATTCGAATCCGGATTTTCCCACGTTCGGAGGTTATCTCTGGGATCTCCCGAATCCCCCTCCCTAGCACTCCGGCGCTGCTCCATACTCACCTCGCTTCACCTTCACGTCTCTCGATACCTCTATGTAAAGGACCGCTCAAACGTACCCACTCCATTCCACTATTCCTACTCTAATGCGGAATGCTTTCGATTCGTCACCAAGAAAGCAAAGCTGCGTCTAAAATACATTACCCGTGTTCGGAATATAAGGGTCATTTTTGGATGGGTGGTTCAACTGTGTGGAGCGTGGTGGATATGGCACTGATGAAGGTGTTTTCTCGGGGCACACCCGTTTCCTCCCACGCCCAGGGCTCTAAGAGGTGGGCGACCAGTGACTAACCAACAGACCTAACCGTGGCTCCAGTCATTCTAAATATGAAGACATAATTTCTGAAAGAATATCAGCCTCGAAAAAAAAAAAATGTTAGACGTTTTGACGCGGGATTGCAAATTTTATGCTAAGTAATTATATATTGTAGGTTTTATAAATAAATACTCCGGATCACTTGAATAATCTATTAATTAGTTTTAAGAAAGAACAATATAATTTCAACAAGGCACAGAGCGCCATGACACAACAACGGTAGCTTGATAGCTAATCATTTGTTTACAGTATTGCTATCTTAAGAATATAAAAACTTTTAATATTGCATTGTATATTATATTACAACATATGTATTTGTAAATGTTTTCCCCGAGACTTTGCAGGTGTTCTTCTGGTTTTCTCTAAAGAACGCAATTTGTTATATTAGTACGCGTTTGTTCGAAAAATGTTATGGGTCTTACGGATAAACTTCCTGCTAACAGGTTAATTAGTTTTTTACTTATAACATGGCATACTAAACTATAGAAATTCGCCAAACGCACCTTTTTTTTTCAAATACCAATTTAAAATGGCGTTCTGTTATGGTCAGAAAGAAGTAGTAAAAAAAAACACCACACCTTCAGTTTTGTTAATTCCGGGGAGGCTTTATGTGTTCGCACCGCGTTCCATTTCTTATCGTTTTGCGCTGACCACAAATAATATTTCACATTGCTATTGGATTATCGGATAGCAGAGATAGCTGGGGGGAGGGGAAAAAAAAACTTTTTATTATCTGCAATCAGATTTCGTGATTTGTTTTCTAGGTCGCGGGTGACGTAATGTGCTGCGGTGTACAGTACACAGAAATGATGAAGCTCCCACCCCACCGCAAATACAACAACCCCNTCGTTTTGCGCTGACCACAAATAATATTTCACATTGCTATTGGATTATCGGATAGCAGAGATAGCTGGGGGGAGGAAAAAAAACTTTTTATTATCTGCAATCAGATTTCGTGATTTGTTTTCTAGGTCGTGGGTGACGTAATGTGCTGCGGTGTACAGTACACAGAAATGATGAAGCTCCCACCCCACCGCAAATACAACAACCCCNGGGTGACGTAATGTGCTGCGGTGTACAGTACACAGAAATGATGAAGCTCCCACCCCACCGCAAATACAACAACCCCCCCTCATACCACTGCCTCGCCAACCCCCCTCCGGCGCTGCAAACTGTCGCCGGACCATGCAGGACCAACAAGCGCACATCCCTTCCCTCCGCAAAACCCATCCCATACCGGCGGTCCCTTTCGCTCGCACGTATCTATATACGCGTGTGTTTGGAAATCGTTTGGCCGCAATCGTTTTGCCCGCGGGGTTGTGGCCAATAAATAATGCGCGCGGGCGCTGGGGAAAGGGAAGGGTAGTTAGGTATAGGTCGTCCGGGGACAGCAGGGGTTGGGGTTTGTGGGTCGCTAAGAGGGGGAAGTAGGGGGAGACCGGGATGCAGCCGTATTGAGCAGTGCGGGTTTCATATCTCGCAGGGGAGCGACCGCCCGAACGCCGGAGCAAAGCCCTTCCGGCTACCTCCAGGCTCAAAGACAGCAGCGAAAAGGAAGGGGTTGAAGGCAGAAGAGAAGAGAGGGGAAATGGATAAAAAGAGCGGTGACTCGTGTTTTAATTAAAACGCCGATGTGATCCATCAGCGCGGCAGGACACGCGATAGGGGGCGGGGGGAAGAGGGGACCCACCGTGTCGAGGAGTGGAGGGGAAGTTCGCGCGGAAGCCCCTGTACTGTCGCTCCTGGAATTACCTCCGTGCCAGTCGCACTTATCGGGGCTCCAATTCGTCACCGGTGCCCGGCCAGACATATTGAAAAATGGAAACTAAAGCGTGCGATCGTCGCGGTCACGCTCCGGTGCTCTGATGAAAATTCGCAGAAAGAATTTAATTCTTCGGCTCCGTCGCACACGCGCCATGTTTTCGAGCTGGTTGACGAGGATTCCACGCTTTATTACTCTTCCGTCAGTCGCGGTGACTTGAAGATAGAGTGTTTCTGCTACTCCTAGAGGCAGTATAGTTTATTTACATCCCATTTCATGTAGGGTTTTAAAGTGATGTAGTATTAATGTTTTTTTTTGTAAAAAAATTTAATTAAATCAAAATATTCCCTTTTAACATAATACTAGACATAAAATCATGGCTTGTTCGTTCACGAAATCATTTCATTGGTTGAATATATTATGCCGAATAGTGTGGAAGAAAACACCAAGGAGAAACCAACACACCATGTTTGTGCGCTAGACGGAAAATGAAAAATAATTTTACACGTTGGCCTACATGAAAAAAAAAAGTATTTTCCAAAATTTTATCCATGGCAACCTAAATATAGTAAAACGAGAAGTTTACTTTACAAATAACCTCAAAAATATATTAGTTTAATAACCTTTTACAAAGGAACTGTTTATTACGAGCCATTACCAACACACCTATTTTTTTTTCTCTGTTTTTGATTCGTANTTTTTTTTTTTTTTTTTTTTTTTTTTTTTTTGGCAAAATATAAGTGAAAGTTTTATTGAACAAATGAAATTACGGAAATATTAAAGGAAGTATTAAACGCTTGTGATACGTACTTTATTTAGGAAACAACGAACATTTCAAATGTTTTATTCAGAAAGAGTGATGATAACTGAATATACTATACCTTCTGTTACGCCCGAGAAGTTACTCATACGCCGGGTAAATGTCTTGTGTCTTTATTTCCTTCCATAGCATTCTTTATTTTGCAATGGTTTTAGTGCGGGTTAAGAACTGGCAGAAGGTATGGTCGATTTTGAAGTAGAACGATACCACAAGGTCAGCATATTTACACCTTGACCAGCACTTCTCCGCGCCTTCTCGAACCCACACAACTTGTCTCATAATTGCTTGTCAGAATGTATGCTGCCGAAGTCAAAATTATTTACCGTGTGGCAGAATCACAGATTGGGAGGAATCGTATATTTGTATTTTATTACATGTTATGGATTTTCCATGAGAGTGTCATCGTATTATGTCTCAATTGATTTTTTCCTGAGATTTATCTATTAATTTTTAATGAGATTTTCGTATTATAAAAACAATAGGGATGATAAGAGATTAGCTATGTAGTCCTTAATTGTAGAATAAAGATTCTTGTCATAAGTGAAGCTGTTCCTTGAAATAAAGAGCGAAGACATAAGAATGGGTTGGAAAAGTTTTTTCAAGTTTTCGATGTAAAAAATTAAAAAAATAAACAAAGAAATTAATTTAAGTAGGCGTAATGCGTAAGAAAATGCAGGACGTAATGACAGAAAACAGAAACAATAGGAAAATTCCCTCGCTACTGTAAAGTTCTTCTGAGTCTGTACATCAAATTTACACAAATACTTTTTGAAAAACAAATTAACCGCCTACATTAACAAACTCAACTGAAGTGTCTTCAAAGTTGCGATGCTTAACACTACCAATATGCACTCCGGGGAGAGTATACATTGGTACAGTATTCATGTTTCTGAACATAAAACATTCCCTGAATGTACGGAGTAACGGGACAGTAATGAGGCAGCCGTAAAACTCTAAAAGCATGAAATCAGAGGAGGATTTCGTTACCTGTATACATATAAAATATTAGCTAGCTATACCCAACGATCAGTTATATAATATTTTATAAAACTTTTTTGGAAATTAGTTTACAAATCGTAAGCTGTCCACTACAAGTGTTTTGTGCTAAATGAAACTGGGTTTCAGTTTTATTAATAAATAAAACCACTTGAGGAAAAAAAATAAAAATGAAATGTTAACAAAACAATTGTATTGCTTGTGGAGGAAGGAAACTGCAGCTAGATTTATGAGACAATCAAAATCCGGACGCCGAAGCTTGACAAAATTATCGAATTAGCACACTTAAGAAAATATAGCAAATTTACTTAATTAGTGCAAACGCATAGTGAGAAATCAGGAATCGAAGAGTTAATTTCCATCCGTTTTAGATTTTCTTTACTTGTTCAGGAGAGAATCAGGTTAGTAGTCAATTTCCTAACTTTCTGTAGTACCGACGCTCAAGATTTCTATATTTTTAGCTTGATATGTGGTAAAATTTTCATAACCTGTATAGGATAAAAACTTCCATTACAGTTTACGAAAAAGACTAGAATATTTTACTGTGAGAAGTCGGCACGTCATGCTGTTCAAACATTTTGTCGGTTGGCCTTTGAAGGCCACGACAGACGGCGTTATAACGTGTTATAGTGCTTTTCAAAGCCTCTTCGTGGCTCAGTGAAGTCTAGATTTGAAAGCCACGTAGATGAGAAATTCATTTTCATATTGGCACCTTTTTATAATTATCAACAATTACGATTCTAGCCGTGTTTCGTATGACTTCCCACGCAGTATAGAACAAAGCACAACGCAAAAAAATAAGAAATAAAGGTGGAGTGGAGACGTTTTGGGCTGCTCTTAACGTCGGGGTCGTGAGAGCCGATGGGGGTGAAGCAAGGTGAGTGTGAAACTGCACCGGAATGCAAGGGAGGGGGAAACTGGAGATCCCCGAGGAAACCTCCGGCCAGCTGTATCGTCCGGCACGATAACAAGTGGCTGTTCCTGCTATAGGGCTGCAGGGCTGCAACTACCCCCTGGATTATTTGTGAATAACGGTAAACAATTTTTAATGTCGCAGCTGCTCTCAACTTAAAAGAAACCTTATGATTGCTTGGATCTTTCTACTCTGCCAACGATCGTAATCCGATCCCCTCGACTGAGCAATTGTTTGACTTTTTACTTAACCACTGATTTTACAGTGTTTTTATTTTTTAATAAATAAACTTAAAACTACAGATTGGTACCTGAATGAATATCTTGTGAAGTAATGTTTTAATAATTGTATTATTTTTATATTTATTTACTTTATTGTATAGCGTACAGTGTAAATATGTATTGCATTATATTTAATAAATGGATTGTACATTTGACATGTTCTTTATCACCGAATAGAGATCTATAGAACATAAATAAATAAAATTAAATTAAACGCGTGTTTATGTAGCTTGTACAGCACTACGCTAGGTGGCGTGGCTGGGCTGCAGCGGTGGCAGCCCGCCCGGCCTCGCTAGCGCATGCGTACGGCAATGACTGGGACGTGGCTAGGAGTGGCAAGGGTGGTGTCTCGCCCTTTGCGCGCACGTGCGCTGCAAGGCTGCCAACCCTACAGACAGTTGTGAGACGAGCAACTTGTGCGCGCGTTTATATTGCTTTGCTGTCTTCAAGCTGGTGATTACTTCAGGTGTGAAGTAAAGCATTTAAAAGTTTGTAGCAATGGTATTTTTGCTATATTTCAATTTTATTTAACGTGAACAGAATAAATGTGGCGGGTTTACAAGCTATTTTTTTCTCTCAGTTATCATTAGAGGAGAAGAGTTAAATCAAATACAAATTACTTAATAATTAATCAGCCTTCATCAAGTGGTCAGCAGACAAAAAAAAATAATCATGACGTGTATGATAAGTATAAATGTCTGTGTGGATGTGAATAAAAAAATGCTCTGTTTTCATGAAAAGTATGTTAAAATCGTATTTAATAATTTTGTTTATTTGTAATGTTACAAATATGTGGTTTAAAAATAGCAAAATAAAATTGCGGTAATGTTTATTTGGTACATCATAAATAAGGAATGAGAAAGGAAATTACCATGTTAAATTAACAACTTATCAATAAAAAACTATTTGGCAAAAAATTTTATACAGGATTTTTTAAAAATGATGGTACAAATGTAAAGCTAATTTATCCAAGCTCCGACATTGTTCAATAATCCTGATGTTTAATGNTTTTAAAAATGATGGTACAAATGTAAAGCTAATTTATCCAAGCTCCGACATTGTTCAATAATCCTGATGTTTAATGGAGCTATAAAGAAAAATGATATATTTTATTTTCGATTTCGGTAAGGAACGTAATTACTTAATGAAAATCTAAGCGAAATGTAAATTTGAAGTTCACTAATATTAAGTGCTTGTCAAATGTTCGTGTAGGTGAAAAACAATGACAGTTACCGTTGGACTTCCCATTCGTGTATGTTTATTACTAAAATGTTACTGAAATAATTAATTTAAACGTGACTTGAAATATCATCAAAAGCTATTTTGTTAAGTTCAAGAATTTTATTACAATATTTATTCCTTTCTTATGCATCCATCCATGTCTATTTTTTTATATGTACTTTAAGGAAATTTTTAGGAGCATGTTGCTATACTGCATGGCCACTAATGACACTAGGCAAGTTTGAATTAACAATTTTAATTGAATTCAGTTCCGATTATGTGCAAGCAAATATATATATGAAAAACTTGATAATATTTTCAGATTTTCGTTAATCATTCGTTAAAGCTGTGTTCTCAAAAAATTATATTTCATTTTCTTTTCAGTTTCATGGAGTGATTTTTATTATTTGTTTTGTGAAACAAAAAATTACATTCGCACAACTCTAGAATATTGCAAGGCTTATTTTCACACTTAAAAATAAAAACTGTTATGTAGCTCATTAATTCACTCTCCTTCCCCCTCTCAAATATTCAGTATCACTGTGCAGCTCTACCTGAGTTGAAACCCACGAGCCACGACTGCGATTACCACCTGTAAAAATCCGATAACTTCCCAGATAGAAAGGTATCGGTATGAAAGGGCTCTATACAGGTTGTATCAGTACAGCGGTTACAAACTTTAAGGAGAGATAGAGTACATCTAGACGATCGGAAATCACATAGCATTGCATGGGCGGAAACGCTTTCCTGGCGCGGTAGTGACGACACAAAACACAAGAAAGGAAGGACGCGAACAGGGTCATCTGTTGCTTCTGTTTGCGTAGCGACATCTATCGTGTACACAAGCCAAAGACGTCCCAGCATTATTGCTGTACTAAGAAAATAAACATGTTTTCTCACCCTGTTCGTGTCCTTCCTTTCTTGTGTTTTGTGTCGTCACTACCGCGCCAGGAAAGCGTTTCCGACCACGCATTGCTATGTGATTTCCGATCATCTAGGTGTACTCTATCTCACCTGAAAGTTTTTAACCGCTGTACTGATACATTCTGTATATGTGTTAGCCCTATGCAGGAAAAGACAACAACTGTTTTATGGAAATTCAGTATTTTTGGGATAATGCCAAAGCAACTTGTTTTAAAAGGTGCTTGGAACAACAGATTTAGCTAACTATATCAAGATGCAGTGTAGATATGACTCGTATTCATATACAATGGAAAATACGTGGTATAAGTGAACACAGGAGTCAAGTTAGCAGTAGTTCGCAAAAATTTGTCCGGAGGGATAAGGAATTTAAGAAAAGAGTGGTAAAACTTTTAAACGGCGTTACGATGAGAACGAACAATTCATTACGGATTTGAAAATGGATCAACTTCGAAACAATCAGCTCAAGATTCATGTACAATACACAAATTCGAGGTACGAGTAAACTACGATTAAAGGTGTGAAGACATTTCAGATTGGATATCGACCNTTTAAAAATGATGGTACAAATGTAAAGCTAATTTATCCAAGCTCCGACATTGTTCAATAATCCTGATGTTTAATGAAAAATGAAATATTTTATTTTCGATTTCGGTAAGGAACGTAATTACTTAATGAAAATCTAAGCGAAATGTAAATTTGAAGTTCACTAATATTAAGTGCTTGTCAAATGTTCGTGTAGGTGAAAAACAATGACAGTTATCGTTGGTCTTCCCATTCGTGTATGTTTATTACTAAAATGTTACTGAAATATTTAATTTGAACGTGACTTGAAATATTAGCAAAAGCTATTTTGTTAAGTTCAAGAATTTTATTACAATATTTATTACTTCCTCATGCATCCATCCCTGTCTATTTTTTTTATATGTACTTTAAGGAAATTTTTAGGAGCATGTTGCTAAACTGCATGGCCATTAATGACACTAGGCAAGTTTGAATTAACAATTTTAATTGAATTCAGTTCCGATTATGTGCAAGCAAATATATATATGAAAAACTTGATAATATTTTCAGATTTTCGTTAATCATTCGTTAAAGCTGTGTTCTCAAAAAATTATATTTCATTTTCTTTTCAGTTTCATGGAGTGATTTTTATTATTTGTTTTGTGAAACAAAAAATTACATTAGCACAACTCTAGAATATTGCAAGGCTTATTTTCACACTTAAAAATAAAAACTGTTATGTAGCTCATTAATTCACTCTCCTTTCCCCTCTCAAATATTCAGTTTCACTGTGCAGCTCTGCCTCAGTTGAAACCCACGAGCCACGACTGCGATTACCACCTGCAAAAATCCGGTAACTTCCCAGATAGAAAGGTATCGGTATGAAAGGGCTCTATACAGGTTGTATCAGTACAGCGGTTACAAACTTCAAGGAGAGATAGAGTACACCTACACGATCGGAAATCACATAGCAATGCATGGTCGGAAACGCTTTCCTGGCGCGGTAGTGACGACACAAAACACAATAAAAGAAGGACACGAACAGTTTGAGAAAACATGTTTATTTTATTAGTATGCGTACACCAGCCAAAGACGTCCCAGCATTTTTGCTGTACTAAGAAAATAAACATGTTTTCTCACCCTGTTCGTGTCCTTCCTTTCTTGTGTTTTGTGTCGTCACTACCGTGCCAGGAAAGCGTTTCCGACCATGCATTGCTATGTGATTTCCGATCGTCTAGGTGTACTCTATCTCTCCTGAAAGTTTTTAACCGCTGTACTGATACATTCTGTATATGTTTTCGCCCTATGCAGGAAAAGACAACAACTGTTTTATGGAAATTCAGTATTTTTGGGATAATGCCAAAGCAACTTGTTTTAAAAGGTGCTTGGAACAACAGATTTAGCTAACTATATGAAGATGCTGTGTAGATATGACTCGTATTCATATACAATGGAAAATACGTGGTATAAGTGAACACAGGAGTCAAATTAGCAGTAGTTTGCAAAAATTTGTCCGGAGGGATAAGGAATTTAAGAAAAGAGTGGTAAAACTTTTAAACGGCGTTACGATGAGAACGAACAATTCATTACGGATTTGAAAATGGATCAACTTCGAAACAATCAGCTCAAGATTAATGTACAATACACAAATTCGAGGTACGAGTAAACTACGATTAAAGGTGTGAAGACATTTCAGATTGGATATCGACCAGCAGAACGAAATATTGAAAACTTCAGGCAGTTAGAAGAACCACCGACTTGAATCTCTAGTACGTTGACAAATAAAAACGCCAATTTTTCACATCCCTACTTATACTGAAACAATAGAATTAAAATAAAAGTTTCAAAAGAACTTGTTAAATTTGCATCGACTCGTGGCGCAATAACTCAGCAACATGGGCTACGCCCCTCATTACACGCCATAACAAAGAATGCGGGAGGTTGAAAGGTCATTTATGCTCTGGTGCAGCTTCCTCTGCTGCATTTATGGCTCCATGGGGATATCCAGTAATTGTTCCGGAAGCCAAACACCCGGGGTAACACGTAGAACACCCGCCCGACTCTACCCTTGCAAGAACAATATGTACACAATACCGGGCCACGTGAAGTCAACAAAAATACTATTTTTAGCAGCACGTTTTGGCATCCACAAACACAGCTTGAATTCTACCGACGAAAGCGAACTGGTCCCCTTGCGTACAGTGAAACTACTGAAATTAACTGGGAAAAAAATATTAAAATAAATCTTTTAAAATGTCATAAAACTATTTGGTTTTTACATAAATAAAAAACTTGTTAAAATTGTACGAAATGTATTCACAGATCCAGCAAATGTAAAATCAATTTTCTTCTTTTTATTTCTGGCATCAATAATATGTGTTTAAGGAAAACGTTAATGCCACATTTACGTGAAAACATTTTCGTGGGAACGTTCAGCCCACTTCCCTTGGAGAAAATATGTTTAAGCTGTGCTAGGTATATTTCCCATAGCTTTTAGGTAAANTAAAATCAATTTTCTTCTTTTTATTTCTGGCATCAATAATATGTGTTTAAGGAAAACGTTAATGCCACATTTACGTGAAAACATTTTCGTGGGAACGTTCAGCCCACTTCCCTTGGAGAAAATATGTTTAAGCTGTGCTAGGTATATTTCCCATAGCTTTTNTTCGTGGGAACGTTCAGCCCACTTCCCTTGGAGAAAATATGTTTAAGCTGTGCTAGGTATATTTCCCATAGCTTTTAGGTAAACCAAATAGAACTAACGGAGCCGATGTTTAAGCCATAAATAAATTCTTGAAATAATTCCCATATCCTTATTAAACAAGTTCTGAAAGTTTTTTTGTGTATTATGTGCTAACAAGTGTCTTACATTTATGCCCAATAAATTCTCTCTAAATATTAATTTGTTTATTTCTCTCTAAATTGTGAACGGTTTCTCACTTAAGAGGATTAAAGTGCGTTCATTATATATGAAAATTCGCACAACATTTAGTGTCTCCTGCTAACTTATTATATTTACAATGATAGTTCTAACCGTTACTTTTCAAAAATTCACTAAAAGCTACAGAGAAATGTTAAAATAAAACATGTTAACAATTAAAACTAGGACAGGACTTGACGCAGTTAGTTGAAAGCCTCGCGTCATTTAGAGGACGTTATTATTGAAGCTAAAAGTTTACAATAACTCACTTTGAAAATGTGCCACTCACCAAGTGCACCTTAAGTTAAAACTAAGAAATCAAATCAAGTTATCCTGAAACAACATACGCATATTCTTTCTTGCTGGGTTATTAGTCAGTTTAATGACCGTTTGGCTGATGATTTTCATGACTTAGAGTATTCTAAAGCAAAGTTATGAAATTTACGTCATATAAATATAAGACCACGTAAAAAAAATCTGTTATTGATATCCGAGTTCGAGACATATTTTGTCTTGGACACGAATACCTTAATCTTCGCTATAGTTAATAACAAAATTTTATATTATATAAATATTTACTTTTCTTCTTTACAATACTAACAAGCCGATTTTCAAAGTAAATTATTTAAGTGACATCAAATTAATAACCTATTCATAAGGCACGTACCGTTAGACCTCGTCACATATCACTTTATATTTTCATTAAATACGGCATTTCTTTTCGCTGCACTTACCAAAGATAGTCAACTGTTTCTTTACAGCACCCGAGTCAAATGCCAACCAGCTTTCTCCCAATGTCAAAACATAAGATAAAATAACACAGTCTTTCACTGTAGTAGAAGAAAATTTAACGGTCCAGGTAATTGAGTGCAGGGTATATTGCTATCCAATGAACACTCCGGTTTGAGTGCGGAGACAGACATCTGAACTGGCATCATGTCTCCCATAGCTATTGACATGCCGGTGTACGATTATTTACGTCTGCCCCGTTGTAAATGTGTGGGCTGACTTATAGTAAGCATACACGAGCCAACGTGCGCGTATTCTTAGCTCATGCTTTTAGAGAGGTGCTTCGTAACGATCGGCGGCCACCGAAAGCAAGACTGCTGTCAGCAATTGTTGCCCAGACAAAACGGATAAACATCGCAAACCACTGCTGGTGTTCAGCAAATAATTGGACCTGGCTATCACAGAGGTACTGCAGCTAAATGTCAGCATTTCTCGACCCTAACTTCGCCAAATACCTGCGAGATGACCAACAGGGAGGATTCTTCAGACCCGAATGGGTGGGGCCTGGAAGAGTCTTGAGGACACCAAACTAGATGGCAGCGGAGTCGGCGATGGGATTGGGTAGAGGTCGGCCACCTGAGCCCAGCTAGTCAGGCTAAGTGACTTCTAAGCTGAGGTGTGAGAGAAAATCCAACTCTCCTTCCTACCCACACTTCTAGTTCTCGGGGACTTGGTGTAATGAACAGACGTGATGAAGTAGCATTATAGTGTTTGTGGGACCCTTGTGACCTGTCCTCGTTGTTGAAAAAAAAAGCCTAGGGAAACAAAATCGCATCTTGACTACTGTAGTATTAGCAGTATTATTAATGTATAATCTCTTGCCTCATTATGCAGTACAGCGCTGCATTGGGACGACATTTCTATGAATTTTTGTGACATGCACAATGTAAAAATGGGTTAAGAGGGTCATGCAGATACCTAGACATTCAGCTAGACGCTTCACGATCACTTATGCCAATATTTCCAAACACATTTTTCTAGAAATTAATTGTTTTGGAAACTTTTAAGGCTGTTTTAATGGACCCTTCAAAATCTGTAAATGCATGGATTTTTTAATGTGGCCCGTTCCTTTAATCGTAGTGGGGGCATTTTGCCTAGATTTTAAACTTAAGAGTGCCTTGTGATGAAGATGATGTGGGAAAGAAAACCACTTGTTTCGGCAAAGATATTAGTTGAATGTTTGGGGAGAGTGAGGACACAATTTTTTGTTATTAACGTTTCTCTTTTCATACGGAGTTACGGCCAGTTCAGTTAATGCGACAGTGCAAGAACTGTTCTTGTTTTACTCTTTGTAAGAAATATTTTTCAAGTATTGAAATCATAGTTTCTACTTTAGTCAACCATGCATTTTTTTGCCACTTATAATTACATTAGAATGTAGGAAATGTTTACATGTCAAAATTGTGTTTACAATCGACGGTCAGNCAGTGCAAGAACTGTTCTTGTTTTACTCTTTGTAAGAAATATTTTTCAAGTATTGAAATCATAGTTTCTACTTTAGTCAACCATGCATTTTTTTTTGCCACTTATAATTACATTAGAATGTAGGAAATGTTTACATGTCAAAATTGTGTTTACAATCGACGGTCAGGAAATTATACCATATTCGAATTGCACAGCTAAGTATCTATCAGTTTTCTAAACACTGCAACTGTCCATAATATTAATCTTTAAAGATTATTGTTTCAGTAAATTTATACGAATATATATAAATATAATGTAAAATTTTCGCAATTTTTGTTTTGTAATAACAAAGAGGAACTGAGCACCGCACAGGTAAANGAATATATATAAATATAATGTAAAATTTTCGCAATTTTTGTTTTGTAATAACAAAGAGGAACTGAGCACCGCACAGGTAAAATACAAAAACTCTCCGTATTTCCAACGTTGACACCAATATAATATCATTGTTTTATGTTTATGTAAGTATGTAAGAATGCATATAATCGTCTTTAATATATATATATATATATGAGTCCCCATTTCAGTACCTTAAGCTTTTATTTAATAAATAATTAATTTTATTTATAATAAAACAAAACGGCTAAGTATCTGTTTACATTGCAATAACACATTCTTCATGCTCCCTCCTATGCGGATTTAAAGCCAGACAAATTTCGCTCATTTTTCTCTAATACTTAACGGTTTCCGAGTTATTTTAAGTTTTATAATTTAATGCTTAGTTAAATTTTCCGGTGCGGTACGGGTACAATCACAGTTTTATAAGTGATATTTAGGTCACACATTACGTTATTACTTCTCTGTTACGTTGTTTGCGCTACCGGCTGACGAGTAAGTAACCAGGTGCTGATTGGCGAAAGACGTTTCAACATTGTGATCGCCAGTGACGCCATTTTGATTGCACGAGCAGTTACAGTTCGTGGCATAAGCGGTTATTTCACTTCTGTATTCTTAATTGGGGCCTACTCCGTGGCCACATGGAGTCAAGCATTCGAGCCCAGAGACAGGTCGAGGAAATGTGTGTTTCGTTTATAGAAGCAAACAGTTACTACAGCGATTAACTAGCCACTTCTGAGATCGAACTTCAAAAAATTCCCAGTTCGTCACGGCATATATATTTTGACAGACCCATAATGTCTTGCATGTGTTGACAAAATTGCAGGAAATTATATTCCATGTTTAAACGTCGTTTTTGATGTGTTTCGCTCAAATTTGTGCAGAATATGTATAGCTGATTCAGTTTCTCATTATTTCATGCACATAGGAGATGGAATTAGCATATTATTAAATAATAACGATGATTGTTTTACTGCTAAATACTTACACGACCAATCATATAGTAGTCGGGTCCATGGCAGTGTTAATTTTCCACGTGGTGGAGCGATGAAAATGCGAAGAAAATTAAATTCTAGCAGCGTCTTCAAAACTGCTTAGTTAATCACGAAAAGCCTATAACTACGGTTGGAAAATTTCCACGACTTGGCTTCAGGATAAGCTGTACGCCAAACCCTAGCACATCGTACAATTGGCTCACCGTTTATTATATATGCCCTGTATGCCTCTGAGTCGAATAAAAAACTACCATTCAACGAGGATCGAATACCGTGAAAACATGTCTGAGGTACGAATGGCTAGGCACTGGGGCAGCAACCAATGGAGAAACAGCTGAGTCACGAGTGTACACTCGATTCGCGTCATCATCACACTTTTTGAATCAAACCTATGGAACATCACCTCATGTTCGACGTCTTTGGTTGTTTCCAAAATCTCTCACTTATCAAAAGTATTTTATCATAAAACTGTATATTTTCGGTTAACTCTTTCAGGCCTACATTAATTTACGGTTTCAAGTGTTGCAAAGGAAAAAAATTTATTTTGCGTGCTGTACTTGAGTCGACACAACGCTTATTTCGTTGTCACAGCCAATGAGCTGTAGGCTAAATGTTCGACTACAGTTATATGAACCAATTATGACCTAGACCAATAAGACTGTTTGCGTATAATTTACCAAACGGTATGATCATTGGTCATTGAGTTTCGCAGTGTGTTGGGCAGGCCAAAAATTATCTACACGTGCGTAATATACGCAAACGTGTACACTGGCTCTGAATGGGTTAAATTAAAATATAATTATATTTTATCAATAAATAATAATATTTAATTTGTAATTAATATGAATAAACATAGAGGTAAAAATGGAGTGTTCGTAACGCCTAGTAAGAAATAGTTCTCATGCAAAATATTACTAAACTGAGTGAGCACAAATACAGTGCGTTGTTTCTTTCGAGTAGTTAATGAAGCTATTTTTGCACTAGACGGAGGAACAGTCTGACAGTATAACTTCAGCAGGACTTCAGAAAAATTGGAAGTAACCATGGATGGACTACACAAAGGACAATGGAGTATAATCTACGGCTCACTGAACCCACGGAATTCTCTCATTCAACTTATGACATACCACACGTTTATCCCGTCTGAAGGCCGAGCTGCGGACGACAAGTGAAAGAGGAATTATGGACAAATGAGCAGTCCAACCCTTGTGAAGTACACAACCTGATGCTCCGGCAGACGGAAGAAAGAACGTGATGAGATGGGTTGGTGGTGGGGGTGAGGGAGGAGAAGCGACGGAGTGGAGTGGAGTGGAGTGGAGTGGAGTGGAGTGGACGCGGTCTCGAGTGCCGGTGTGGGTGATGCGAGGTGGATATGGAGCAGCGCCGGAATAAAAGGGAGGGGGATTCTGGAGATCACAGAGAAAACCCCCCTGACGTTGGAAAATCCGGATTCGAATCCGGTTCGCCTAGGTGGGAGACGAGCGCTCTAGCCACTACACCTACCGCGGCCCCGATGAGCAACGGAATGTAACAATACAATGCACTACAATACAACTCGATACAATAGAAACAGCACAATAAAAAAATGAACACAGTATGCTACAAATGCAATGCAGTGCAACACGTAAGAGACGTGAAAAATTCGTGAGTTCAATTACACGTAGGCTACACTCCACAGCAATATGTCATAATTTGGTTACAAACTGATCATTGGTGTCTTGCTGTCCCAGTTGAAGGCGAAGAATAGGTGCGAGTTTATTATTTTCTGGCGGTTGTTCAGAAAATGTAAAACAACTCACAGACAATTTGCAACAGTAACGTAGACGTATGGGTTATTTAACTCTAGCCTGTCTCAAAATGATTACGCCAAATCTTTCAGGTCTCTAGCTATACGATACCTTAATTGCCATTCATCATATGCAACAGACGTCGTCAATGTGGAGGAGACACAGTCAGTAAGACATTCGAGTACAGAATATAAAACAAAACGTTCTCTAATATCATAAAATGGTTATAAAACTATACAATTTTTGCTTTCTTTAAAAAATTTTACTAGAAAAACTTAATCACATCGCGTATTTTATTGAAAACTTTTATCCCAACAACGTGTCCGGAATATTTAAAAACCCGCGATTCCTTGTAATTATGAACATTCTGAGGACATGAATGTTAACATTTTTTTTTTATACTAAGTAAATACGACACGGCGGACGAAGAGGTTCTGCTGCGATAAAATCCACCTGCCAACCACAGAGTCCGATATGACGCTACCNTGTATTTTATTGAAAACTTTTATCCCAACAACGTGTCCGGAATATTTAAAAACCCGCGATTCCTTGTAATTATGAACATTCTGAGGACATGAATGTTAACATTTTTTTTTTATACTAAGTTAATACGACACGGCGGACGAAGAGGTTCTGCTGCGATAAAATCCACCTGCCAACCACAGAGTCCGATATGACGCTACCGACATCGTCAGGAGGGCGCCATGGTGACTGAGCGGTTAGACTGCTCGCCTTCCACCAGGACGAACCGGGTTCTATCCCCGGTCGGGTCACTCCCGGATCTTCGCGNCCGACATCGTCAGGAGGGCGCCATGGTGACTGAGCGGTTAGACTGCTCGCCTTCCACCAGGACGAACCGGGTTCTATCCCCGGTCGGGTCACTCCCGGATCTTCGCGAGTGGGAATCGTGTCGGACGATGCCGGCTAGTCGGTGGGTTTTCTGGGAGATCTCTCGTTTCCCCCCGCCCTTACATTCCGGCGCTACTCCATTCCCACTTCATTTCACCCTCATCGGCTCTCAAAACCTCGATGTTAAGAGCCTCGCAGATATCTCAACTCGACGACATCGTCAGGTGTCTAACACGACAGGTTGGCAAGCTAGCCGCTCGGTCACCGGGGAAAAAACCGAAACCCATAATACACCACTATGACGTCATAACATGGATTTGCCACGCGTCGCTGGCCTCGGAATGAGGACTTAGAAGAACCGGAGGTCCTTGTTTGGCAGAGGCTGTTTACGATAGAGTGAGTACTTTTGAAAGCAACCTTATTAAAAGTCACTGCTCCTACATTAATATATTTTAATAGGGCGAACTGAGTGACATGCGTCAAATTAAATGTATACAGTAACCGTTTGTGACAACTGTAATTACTTCTTTCTTTAACGGGTTTTTTAATGACCCGAAGTGTTAAAACGACCAGATTTGTAACACATTTACTTTTATAATACTTCCACAGTTTCTCTTGACCGATGCATGAATAAAGTAATGAGGCCCGTGACAATGTTAATTTCACACAAGGCGGAAGAATACACAACGTGTATACAAGTAGATCTTAAGCAGGGCTTTCAAAAGTGCTCATTTTACCGTAAACAGCCTGTAGCAACTCGTGCACCTACCACGTAATAGGCCACGATAGCGTCAGAACACAGACTAATGGAGTGGCGGTTCGTTTGATGCGGGTGTGAAGAGTCACTGGTTAGGCTCTGGATCGGGCCTTGTGTCTGATTGGCTACTGCGGACTGCGAGAGGTTCGCCGTGAGCTGGATTGTCGGCTGGCGAGCAGGTTACCATGCGCCGATTGACGAACAGCGTTTTGGCATGTTGCTGGCTAGTGACACCGGAAAAAATGTGCGACTCGTGTTCGAGGCATAACCGGTTGTTTCGCCTCTGTATTTTTTTTTACGTGCTCCGTTGTGTCGGTGCGTTAGTCTGGCAAGTTACGGCTTACGTGGACTTCTACATATATAAAACCAGTGTATGCGCTTACACGAGCGCCTCAGTAAATGTTCCAGGAATATGAACGCATATAAGGAAAAATACAAAATTATCCATTTATGGTTGTAGTTTGTACACATCCGCACTGTTAAATATATTTAAAAAATAGTTCATAAAAGAGAACTTACTTCCGCAGGCGAACAAATGCAGACCCGGTTTACACATTTGTGAACATTAAGTACGTGTATATATTTTTTGGTCTGTACTGCACCCTGCGAAGCTCAATGACCAATGATCTCACATGTGGGTCAGTAATTCGCAAACCGTCTTACCAGTCCAGGTAATGATTAGTCCATATTACTTTCGCCGAAAGTATATCCTACAGATCATTGGCTGTGACAACGAAAGAAGTGTTTTGTCGACTTAAGTGCAGGACAGATCATAAATTGTTTTATTTGCAACACCTGAAACCGTAAATTAAAGTTGGTCTGAAAAAAACAAAAAATTGCTTTGTGGCGAGGAACCGATAAAATTTAGACTTTTATTTTCTTTTCGACAAGCGCGTTTCTTCTGCGCCATTTCCCGAAGGAAATCTTTTTTCTTACTTTAAAGTTATATAACAAAAGTATTTTTTTCAAGGGACACGTTCAGGGATCTAAGTGCCAAGAGCCACCACTAAGGTGATTAATCTTGCCTCAAATCTACGTCAAGAGACCCATTAAGAAACGTCAATTTAAAGCCACCCGTTTCGCTGTATTTTAAAATTGATTTAAAGTTTAATTTCCGCGATGTAGGTAGACCTTTGTGGGGGTAGGTCATCGCTTTGCCTTCGACGAAGTCTCAGTTTCAGAATACACGATTACATTCACGAGGACAAACTTCTGCATGAATAACGATCTCTGTGGGTCATGGGTTCATTTCAGCCTCATGCCGACGTACATCGAATACGTATTCTGTCTTAAGGCTTGCGTTTCTTCAATTTGAAAACAGAAATTAACGTAAGTAAACTCTAACAGTTGTAAGTAAAGTGTCACGTGATCACTAACGCGTGTGTGTATATATATATATATATATGCATATATACATACACACACACACACACACACACACACTTATGGCTAGAGAAATGCAAAATTCGCGTTATTGTTTAAGGACATACTGAACGCCAAGTTACTGTGTGTTTGACCAATTTCTACCATTGGCCAAAAAATATGTTTTGCATGCCACCGAGGACTCTTGAGCCAGTGATATAAATTCAGCTGTGGAGTGACCAATCTTTTTTGGGGAGGTCAAGCAGACACGTGAAGTTGATTACACTGCAGCAGCCATTGAAACCACGAACTGTGGTCACGTGTTTATACGACAGTGGATTCTATCATGTCGCCGAAAGATAACTCGAATTTTGCAAGTATCTAATAATGGCAGTGCTTTCCATTAACTCTAAATCTAACTGAGCTAGACGCTTCTGAACCTATCTGGGAACTGAATTAATACTTTTTTTCAGTTTGACTAGAATTCTCGGTGGCGAAGATATCAGTGCGAGGGGTTATTTTGGTTTCAGTTCAGTTGATTCCTTGCAGGCATTTTCATATGAGTTGTGAGTTTGAGAGGTATACGTTCTTCTTTATATTGCACTGAATATAAGAAATGTGCTTGAAACCTATCTTCAGCGCAACTTAGGAAGAAAGAATGATTGATTTTGTCCCACGAAGTAAATGTTGCCATGTTAAAAACAAGTATTATGAATATGATTTTTTTATTTTATCGCCTTACCATTATACGTAGATTTCTTTCTACTGTTATGGGGTGCACAGGAAAAAGTCTAATGTTGTGCCAACAGTATTAATGGTACCATAACATAATATTTTTGTTATCTGCGAGCCGTCACTAACTAGTGTTGCTGTCAGTGCAATATAATGTTAAGCTATTAATGATGCATTCATGTTAACATTTGTGTTAAAAATGTTATTGTATTTAATTTTTTTCTTTAAATAAACATTGCGGTGTCAATTAAATTTAGTACAAATATTTTGTCACATAAATAAATATTACTATAGGGAAAAAAATTACGGCAGGCAGTGGAATCAAACCCATGCTCTGAATTCTTTACACATTTCGCTTCATGGAACCCGGCGCCCTACCAGTTGCTATACCTTAATATATATATTGTTGTTTCATATTGTGGGCATTGAATAGAATATATCGACAAACTGCAGTTCTCTTTCGTTAAGTGGAAATACTTTATTCTATATAAATATATGCACATTTGGCACACGTGCACTGCTTTGCAAGGCTTCAGGACTAGTCTAAGCTACATTGAGTTTTAATATTATGCTTTAAAATTTAAATACTGTTGTTTAATTTTACGAGGTTATCAAGGTTCACTACTATCCACCATTTTTACAACGCCAAGTCAGTGCAACCTTGTGTTGGCTGGACATTTTTTTAGTGTAGTAGTAAAACAAAATATTTCGTTCTTCCTGTTCATTTTAGCGTAACGCACTTTTGGTTGCGGTAACATTACTTTGAGGGTTCGTTAACATTATCACTTAAACTGTATGTTTGCATTATAGTAATGTAAAACTTTATAAATGGTTAATTACTACAACATAAACGATTAATNCACTTAAACTGTATGTTTGCATTATAGTAATGTAAAACTTTATAAATGGTTAATTACTACAACATAAACGATTAATGAAATGCCTCGATAGTAATTTTTTTTGTTTCAGCAAAATTAAACCTTTTTCTGTGTGGAAACTGATATTTAATTTATCTAACCTTAAGGTTATACAAAGATATTCTTCTGCTGTTATATGGTGTTTTTTACCTGTTGTAGGGTAGGAATTTGATATCTGGTTTTATCCACTATAGGATGTAATAACACAGCAGAGGCATTAACCTAAAATTCTCTACAAACTTTATGTCATTGTCGTTTAAGTGATTCTTAACTAAAACTTTGTAGGGTTCTTTAGGTGAAAAATTGTCGAAGATAGAAAGTAGTTTACGTATTTTTCCTGGTCTTGGATAAACATTGCTATTAACTGTCGCTGTATCCACCAAAACTAAACACAGAACAATCCATTCTGGCTTAATTGTTGCCCTGTCCTGCGGCATGCTCAGCATACGTTCCACCATTTTGACGTTAGTTCATACCCTTGACAGTTCCGTTCCCTTCAGCTTAAATGTTACTGAGCTAGCTGCTTTAACTACACGGAACTTAAAACTCGCCTTAATATATATTACAGCTCTCTCAGCCAAGTTTCTCGTTCTAGTACAGTTTTCAAAATCGAGGAAAGCAATATTTAACCTTAACCGTATCTTTGTTACGTACAGCATGCCAGTGAACTGCTCGATAGGATTCTTACTGCTAACCGAATTATCTGACCTTCATAGCAAAGTTATTCTATTAAAAGATTGATGAATGAAATTTTAAAGCCAACTCCAGGAAGAATATCTAAAAGCTCTTTTTTCACAGGAGCAGTTTTTTCACGAACTTGCCAAATTAACTTTACGTCATTAATTACCGCTTTGTTTTTTGGTAGCCAAAGTATGAACTACTAATCATCAGACTATTCTGATTAATTAGTGTTATAATGAGTTCGCAGATTAGCCGAATCTGGGTGAAAAATTGAGATCAGTGCATGTACTACAGAAATACTTAGCTCTATGAAAAAATTTAAATTAATTTACGTAGCATATTTTCTTTCAGATTTTTAGTGTGTTTTTTTTTAAGTTTAATGCGCAGAGAATTTCTCTTAATAAATTATTGATACTCTCCACGTACTTGCAACATTGTTTTGTCCCGTAACATACAGGTATATGGTGTCCATGAAATACCAAATTAAATCAGTCTCGTTTAGTCATCGTGGGTCTTATCCATATGTAATGTCTGATTTTATACGTAGGACCACACGAATGTAAAGATTCGTGATTACATTTTTAACATATAGATGCCATTAAATACTTAGCATACCTATAACGTTGCATCCNGAATGTAAAGATTCGTGATTACATTTTTAACATATAGATGCCATTAAATACTTAGCATACCTATAACGTTGCATCCAAGCCGACTTATATGCTACCTACTGTCGCAAAATCACATACAAAGTTGATAGTATTGCATAAGACCGTATATGATATAAAATTTAAGTGTATTGCAAAAGTAAATTACATTTACTTAATAAAAGTTAAAATTATTTGTAAAACTTTATATTTAACTGTAAATATCTATGTAGGAATGAACATTCCCGATGGCAGAAATTTGTTGTATGCTACAAAATATGAATTATGACATAAAAGCAAGGAAACACAAAACCGTAAGCAAAGACTAGAAGATAAGTTCTTGCCTATTGAATATTTTTGTATCTGTGGACAACAGCTAATCTCGGGGTGGTTTATGTCAAAGATACTTTGCGAATCAATTACAAAATTTTACAACGGCATGTGTCCTTTACAATAGTGCATTTAGTGACTTAACTCCACTGAGATAACCATTCAAAGAATACAAATTTTACACTTACATGCGTTGTCAGGTAAAATTGCTTTCCCCCCTTTCCAAACCATTATAGCACAAACCAGTATCGCACTATTCATGAGAAAATAAAAAATTCAACTTAATTTTGTGGTTGGAGAATATAGTTATACTTTTCATCAGATGCTTGCAGATGTAAATTACAGGAGGAAGTGTAACAATTGTGTAAAAAGGAGGAGCTCATCAAGAGACCCAATTCGTACTCTATTTGAGTCTCGTAGGATTGTACAGAACGCACTAAAATAATATATTATACTTAGGTAAGTATGCAGCTATTTTTATGTACCTTTTTCATCATCACGATTCGCATTTTTAAATAATTCAGAAATATTTTCGGCTTCTTCGGAAGTGGCTGGGTTAAGCTGTTTCTCCGAGAAATATACGTAGTTGCAGATTTAATTTTTTTTTATGATGAACTTAGTAAAGGACAAATGCGAGCTAATTTTCCAAGCTTTTATCTCTGAACTATCATACATATGTTTTTAATGTTAGCGCACACGAATCTACTTATTTATAAGCTGATGGTAATTATTTCCCGTCCCAGGGCTCATTATCGTTTTACGCCTTTGTTCGCGCCCAGTAGTTCCCAAAATTTTATTTCGGCAATGCAATTGCGGAGGAAATATTATTTTTTTTCACATCTGGGTATCCAGTTATGTACAACTGCTCTGGCAGTTAAATTCCGTCTACAAAGAGCATTGAAAATGACAGCGGGGAATTTTTTTATCTCGGTATGGGGGAAAAAAAAAAGTTAGAAACGCGTGCGTGTTGGAAAAAAGGGGGTGGGGGTGGAGGGGGACAACAGAAGGAAAAGGCAGTGGCCGTATTTTTTTTCGGATACGAGTAATGTCGAAGGGGGAATTGGGGGTTGGAGAGGGATACGAATGCCGGGTACGGCTCTGGTCTGTCATCCTCGATAATCTGTCGCCAGGTGGAAATAATATTCGCAACGGATGGGTTGTTTTCAAAGGTTCAACTGCGCGGAAAACTGACGGCAGCAGCCCGGTCCAGCACCCCGTGACGGGGAAGCGAGGGGAAGGGGTGATGGACGGGGTGGTCGTGAGGGGCGGTGCTAAGGGCGGTGGGGAGGAAGGGTTAATTTTTTTTTTTCGCGGCCTGAACATTGCGATGGCGCATGCGACGTGGCGTTTCACCGGCCCACCTGACGAAACAACCCGCCAGCCAGTAAGCCAAACGCACAGCTACCCCTCTCACCCCCTCTCCGCTCGCTGAGCGAACTCCCTCTACGAATTACAACCACGCATTGTTCCCTCGCGCGACGGTTCGGAATGGGGTGTCTCGTCTCTAGCCAGCGGAACTTATTTTTAATTTCACCGCCCTGCAAACCCTTTCACAGACAATCCTCTTTCCACTGCCTATATGTATCCACGTAGATCTGCCGAGGATCGGGTTGGAACATTTCCTTCTGCAAAGCTATGATTTCCCTGAGCCAGCTGACTTTCTTTCCCACGTGATTGTGCCCCTACCACTAAATTACTGCCTACATTTACGAGACTTTTGTTATTTAGATTTTTCTGGATTATTACAAAGAAGTATATGCTAACCTCGCACGTTTATTTTAACGCATACAGTCTGCTCAGTTACTTAATATTTTGAATTTTGATTTCTATTTCAAATTGTAATGAGTAAATTACTAAACTAAATAATAGATTTTTTTTCTGAAAACTGGGCAAACATAATTTTACCAAAGGTGTCGATAGCATGGAACCCCAAATTTAAACTTTAAAAATTACAAATAAAGAATTCCTGCATGTTAAATAAATCTTTAATGTTCAAATACCGTATATCTTATAGCTTATAAGATGGTGTAATTTTTCAACTGTTATTTCTAAAATAATTCCTTATATTAAATGTATATTTTATAATCTAATTGAAAAACAATAACTGCTAGCCTTCTTAATATTAAAGGTAAAATTTTATATGTAAAGATGTTTATAAAAAGGGGCAGAATTATTTTGCACATTCGTAATTTTCTTCTCCGGAAAAATCACAATAAGTTCACGCAGCAGACATAAAATACGTGACCCACAATTCACATTTTCTGTCATTCGAAAACTTCACCTGACAGAAAGAGCAAAAATAATCTTCCCTGTAAGGTTACGACTCACCAATCGGAATTTAATTAGCAGAAGCAAAAGAGTGGTGTTATGGAAAATATCCAGATACGTCACTTCCCGAATCCGCATAAACAGAGCCCTTCCCAAGTCTCAGACACTGTCTGGCTGTTATATTCAAAATTACACTTAGGCTCTACCAAAAACTTTCAAGCAGCAGAGTTTAAATAGCAGAGTACAAAAAAATTNTATATTCAAAATTACACTTAGGCTCTACCAAAAACTTTCAAGCAGCAGAGTTTAAATAGCAGAGTACAAAAAAATAACGCAGTCACAATAAATTGTGACAATTCAACCACCCCCTGACATGAATTGGTGTACAACATAATTAACCCCCAAAATTGTGAGAAGTCATTCAACAAACGGTTAGTTTTCTTTTCCTGTATCTCAGGGTTTGTTTGGTTTTTTTTTATTTTTTCTCATAAACTGGCCATATAAATAACACAAGCATTATAAACATACAAATTTCTAAACAGGCATTAAAATACATTGCAATTATAATGTTTGTTTTGAAAATTACGTGAAGATCCATTTAATAATGGGTTCCCATAGCAATACATACTTTTCCCAAATATTGCAACATTGCAAAATTACAGAATATAAAAACAACCTTATCTAAAATATTTTCCCTGGACAAGCCCAATAAAATGCCCTCATCAAACATAGCCGGATATGCCTTCTGCCAAGTTATAATGTCCTCATTGTGAGGTCACTATCCATTCTCTCTCCCAAGACAAAAGACAACCCCTTTTATAGTCAGGAAACACATTGGCCAGGGTGTTAAGGAACATCCCAGAAAGTTTCGTTGGATCGAGTCCAGTGACATTCAAATCTAGATGACGTCGAAGGTAGCGTCGGACGGTTGCTAGACGCCATCCATACACGTTGGAAGGAGGAGGGCATCGGCGGGGGTGAGGGGTGGGGGCAGCTTCAAGCCTCCGCTCCGACAGTCTGCGCTCGACTGCCAAGCTACGCAGCCGCGTCGGTACCAACGTCCACGACGACTTGCGTCTAACGGGTCACCAACACGGTAAGCCTCAGCTCCCTCGCAGATCTATCCTTGTGTTAGAACGTGCAAATTTTTTACGCTGATATTAATGCTGGATGTACGGTGTTCCAGCACCGTCACATCTCGTCCCCACCTTCAAGCGCCAGTGTGGTCAGGCCGCGTTCCACAGACAGCGATTTCGGGTGGCCATTCCTAGTCGCTATCGGGTCGGCAGCACAAACTCACATTTCCCTTTAGACCTTATCTTCTTCTTGAACTGTCTTTCTGGGTTCCTCAGACACACAAGGACGACGCAAACAAATCTGGCCCATATCAACCGTTTTTTTTACAACACATTCCTATAATACTACGCATTATGGGCTTAATTGACATATTCTTTAAATATTTATAATTTATAATTCTTGAAATTTAACAATAATTTATTTCCATTAAATTCACTGAAATTTTCTTTACGTNTATATTCAAAATTACACTTAGGCTCTACCAAAAACTTTCAAGCAGCAGAGTTTAAATAGCAGAGTACAAAAAAATTACGCAGTCACAATAAATTGTGACAATTCAACCACCCCCTGACATGAATTGGTGTACAACATAATTAACCCCCAAAATTGTGAGAAGTCATTCAACAAACGGTTAGTTTTCTTTTCCTGTATCTCAGGGTTTGTTTTGTTTTTTTTTATTTTTTCTCATAAACTGGCCATATAAATAACACAAGCATTATAAACATACACATTTCTAAACAGGCATTAAAATACATTGCAATTATAATGTTTGTTTTGAAAATTACGTGAAGATCCATTTAATAATGGGTTCCCATAGCAATACATACTTTTCCCAAATATTGTAACATTGCAAAATTACAGAATATAAAAACAACCTTATCTAAAATATTTTCCCTGGACAAGCCCAATAAAATGCCCTCATCAAACATAGCCGGATATGCCTTCTGCCAACTTATAATGTCCTCATTGTGAGGTCACTATCCATTCTCTCTCCCAAGACAAAATACAACCCCTTTTATAGTCAGGAAACACATTGGCCAGGGTGTTAAGGAACATCCCAGAAAGTTTCGTTGGATCGAGTCCAGTGACATTCAAATCTAGATGACGTCGAAGGTAGCGTCGGACGGTTGCTAGACGCCATCCATACACGTTGGAAGGAGGAGGGCATCGGCGGGGGTGAGGGGTGGGGGCAGCTTCAAGCCTCCGCTCCGACAGTCTGCGCTCGACTGCCAAGCTACGCAGCCGCGTCGGTACCAACGTCCACGACGACTTGCGTCTAACGGGTCACCAACACGGTAAGCCTCAGCTCCCTCGCAGATCTATCCTTGTGTTAGAACGTGCAAATTTTTTACGCTGATATTAATGCTGGATGTACGGTGTTCCAGCACCGTCACATCTCGTCCCCACCTTCAAGCGCCAGTGTGGTCAGGCCGCGTTCCACAGACAGCGATTTCGGGTGGCCATTCCTAGTCGCTATCGGGTCGGCAGCACAAACTCACATTTCCCTTTAGACCTTATCTTCTTCTTGAACTGTCTTTCTGGGTTCCTCAGACACACAAGGACGACGCAAACAAATCTGGCCCATATCAACAGTTTTTTTTACAACACATTCCTATAATACTACGCATTATGGGCTTAATTGACATATTCTTGAAATATTTATAATTTATAATTCTTGAAATTTAACAATAATTTATTTCCATTAAATTCACTGAAATTTTCTTTACGTGCCTAAATAAAATACCTTATACATACTTATATATATTAAATAGATGTAGGATTAAATAACACACAATAATTCACATTTACATAGGGCTAAGGCAGGGCTCTTTTAATCTACTTTACCATAAACTCTTTTGGCATGCCTTATATGGACTTTAAACTCTTTATGTGGAAATTGAAGCTCAGAAACCAGTACAATAACTGGTGTTAAAAATCGCACAATTTCAAAATGTTCGGTGCACTGCGGTGCTAACTTTGAACTAAAATAATTATTTTAGATCTCAGAAAATGCGTTTGAACCATAATAAAATCACCGCTACGGAACGTAACATCTTTACGTTGTAAATTATTATTGTCTTGTGGTGAACAAGTGCATTTTTCATAACTTCTTCCCACAATTCTAACGTATCTCTGTTAGGTACATTTTTCACATATAAAAGGGGATGCAAAAGTTGCCTTTCCAAAAAGACTTCAGATGGAGTTCGCTTGTGGACACCATGTAAAACGTTGTTAAAGCACAAAATAAGATTGTAAAAAATGGTGTCCATTTCTCTCTGTGTTCCTTACTGGGAACAACGCAGGGCCACTTTAAAGTTCTGGTTGACTCTTTCCATCAAGTTCGACTGCGGGTAGTAAGGCGACATATTTATTAACTTCACTCCCCACGTGATCAATTAGTCGCGAAATTCTCACGACACAAAATAAAAAGCATTGTCCGTGACTACAAACGTAGGTAACCGAAAAACACAAAACAGATAATGAAAAATTACTTTGCAATTTTCAACAGCTTTAATTGTCCGCAATGGAAAAAATAAACTTAATTTATTGAAACTGTCGATCGCAACCAACACATGGGCGTAACCAAATTCACTTCGCGTTAAAGGCCCCATAACATCCAGACACACCCTTTCCCATACAAACTTAGCGGGAGAAAATTTTCTTTCATGCTTTTGATTTTTCGGCTTGCCTTGCTGGCACGCACAGCATTACCTTACGCGTGTCTCAATGTCTTCTTGCAAATCAGGCCACGTAAAAATATCAATTATACGCGAAATTGTTTTATCTCGGCTTACATGCCCTCTGAAAAAGGACTCGGAGTATTACGTATACACCATCGGTCTTAAATAAACCTGTACAAACACATGAAATGTCCCTTTTTTCGACTATTTGACAATGAACACTTTATAAACTGTGTTACCTCACCGAGTTAGGTGTGACATTATTTGCTGTCATTCTGCGTCATTTTTCTGGTGTTATGTTATGACTACAAAAACATCAGGAACATTTTGCAGTGTTTTAAAATTTCTGTAGTTTCAACACTCTCTGACATCATAATTTATTTTATTACGTTAATTTTCTGTGGCCCACTCGGATCACCTACATTCATCTCAAACTCTTTGCCCTTGATGTGGTGAACATCAAATTTAAAGCTAGATAGTCCTACTAGCCAACGCGCCAGCCGTACAGCTGGTTTATTCGATTTAAACAGCCAACTTAAAGCTTGGTTTTCCGTAAACAACTTGAACGGTGCGTGGTATAAATAATTTTAAAAAAATGCTCCGGTCCCCATATGCGAGCTAGACACTCTTTTTCGTAGACGGTGTACTTCCGGTCCGCAGCTGTCAAAAAATTGCTAGTGCACGCTACGGGAACAAAATCGCTCCCTTTCTTCTGGCTGAGCACTGCCTCTAAAGCATCAGAACTTGCGTAGCAATAAACATATAATTCCTCATCAAAATTTGGCAATTGCAAAACTGGCGGCTGTGTTAAACTGTTTTTAACGCCTGGAACGATTTTTGTTAGTCGTCACACCACATAAACTCTGTGTTTTTCCTCTTTAATAAATTTAAAGGCTCTGTAATATTAGAAAAAATCGGTATAGATTTCCCGAAAAAAACTGCTATCCTTAAAAAAAAGCCGAACACCTCTCACGTTTCTAGGAACTGGAAAATTCACAGTGGCTTTGATTTTCTCTGGGTCAGTACACAACTGACCATCGGAAATAATGAAACCTAGATACCTGACAGGCTGTTCTGCCCAACTTATTTTGTCAGTGTTCCCTGTCAACCCAGTTTATTGCANGAGTTAGGTGTGACATTATTTGCTGTCATTCTGCGTCATTTTTCTGGTGTTATGTTATGACTACAAAAACATCAGAAACATTTTGCAGTGTTTTAAAATTTCTGTAGTTTCAACACTCTCTGGCATCATTATTTATTTTATTACGTTAATTTTCTGTGGCCCACTCGGATCACCTACATTCATCTCAAACTCTTTGCCCTTGATGTGGTGAACATCAAATTTAAAGCGAG
Source organism: Clitarchus hookeri (assembly GCA_002778355.1). Classification (NCBI taxonomy): domain Eukaryota; kingdom Metazoa; phylum Arthropoda; class Insecta; order Phasmatodea; family Phasmatidae; genus Clitarchus; species Clitarchus hookeri. The sequence continues at coordinate 46,598 of NQII01008218.1, forward strand.
ATAGTCCTACTAGCCAACGCGCCAGCCGTACAGCTGGTTTATTCGATTTAAACAGCCAACTTAAAGCTTGGTTTTCCGTAAACAACTTGAACGGTGCGTGGTATAAATAATTTTAAAAAAAATGCTCCGGTCCCCATATGCGAGCTAGACACTCTTTTTCGTAGACGGTGTACTTCCGGTCCGCAGCTGTCAAAAAATTGCTAGTGCACGCTACGGGAACAAAATCGCTCCCTTTCTTCTGGCTGAGCACTGCCTCTAAAGCATCAGAACTTGCGTAGCAATAAACATATAATTTCTCATCAAAATTTGGCAATTGCAAAACTGGCGGCTGTGTTAAACTGTTTTTAACGCCTGGAACGATTTTTGTTAGTCGCCACACCACATTAACTCTGTGTTTTTCCTCTTTAATAAATTTAAAGGCTCTGTAATATTAGAAAAAATCGGTATAGATTTCCCGAAAAAAACTGCTATCCCTAAAAAAAGCCGAACACCTCTCACGTTTCTAGGAACTGGAAAATTCACAGTGGCTTTGATTTTCTCTGGGTCAGTACACAACTGACCATCGGAAATTATGAAACCTAGATACCTGACAGGCTGTTCTGCCCAACTTATTTTGTCAGTGTTCCCTGTCAACCCAGTTTATTGCANATGAAACCTAGATACCTGACAGGCTGTTCTGCCCAACTTATTTTGTCAGTGTTCCCTGTCAACCCAGTTTATTGCAAAACCTTTAACACGAAACGTATGTGGTCCAGGTGCTCCTCTAAGGCGTCACTGTATACGCACACGTCATCAAAATGCGTAATCTATAAAGTCGTAAACATATTTTCTAAAACTTGATGTAAAACGCTCGACATGACTTGAGAGCCACAGTTGACCCCATCGGCAAACGTGTCCACTGATAAAGATCCTACGGGGTACAAAACTCCAAAGGTTCTCTAGAATTTTGGTGTTGCTCACATTGCAAAAACGCAGAAATAAGGTCCAAAATAGCGAAATATTTGGCCTTACACGAATATTGAAACATGTTGTCTGATACCGGAATTTGGTATGGATCGATATAAATTTTCTCATTAACTAACCAATAGTCATTAATCAGACAGTTTTTCGCTGGCTGTTTTTTGGAATGAGAAATGACGGGCTCAGGTACGCACTGCACGATTCTTCAACAATACCTTCTTGTTTTAATTACCGCCAAAAATCTTTAAGGATAGGGACCTTGGATGGAGTCACTCTGTATGGGACCGAAAACACGGGCTTGTGATCACTCAATTTCAACACTTTCGTGTTTTTGTTGTAACAACCCAAATTCGTTGTAACTATGTCATCAAACTCANGTGATCACTCAATTTCAACACTTTCGTGTTTTTGTTGTAACAACCCAAATTCGTTGTAACTATGTCATCAAACTCAACTATAATTTTCTCTTTCTCCCTTCAACTGCTCTCCTAACTTTACCATCTCCACCTTCCTACAGTACGACGGCTTATTTACTCACGGAATAGGAGACTGAGGAGAAAATCCAAATCGCAAACATTTAATTTTCACATCTTCACAACACTGTCTCTTCCCAAGAAAATGAATACCGAGTATGACCGGATACGACTAAATCTATAAACAGCTGAAATTGCATCTTCCACGGGAAATTTTCAACGTTAATTTTCATGGTTGCTACAGCCTGCGAGTTTATTAAACGGCCATTAGCAAAGGGAAAATACGGTGTTCTTGCCTTCCGAAACATGATCTACTCCCACGACATTGTCGCGCATAATCTGGTTGCACATTTCATGACTCATTAATGATGCGGAAGCACCTGAGTCAATTAACGAAGTTACTTGCGAAACGCCAATTTGCAATGTCACAAATAATAATCCCAGTTTATTTTTCCTATACGAAAACTGATTCACGCCGCCTATGCACAGAAAATGTTTCTTAAAGAGACACGAGCACAGCAACCGTCCTACATTTCCGCACACATAACACACGCGTGGATGACGTGTCACTTTTCCCTTTTCACTTTCATTTTGACGTTACCCATTGTCCTTGTCTGCCTGTGCACACGTGTCACGCCAATGCTGTGGCTTTTTCAAGTCTTTTTCAACCTTTTTTTAGCCCCCTTTTTTTTGCACCAAACTCATTTACCTTCTTTTTACCGTAGCTGTTCTTAGAGAAGCACTTTTCTCTCAATCGTGGTTCGTGCGTGAACAGTATTTACATTACGGTTTTGACTTTGTCACCACTACTTCTCGCCTGCTATGACAATCTCCTATGCTAACAGTTCTTTCAAATTTTGTGGCTTTTTCGCAAATGAATAGAATCTGTGATTGCCGGGCAAGAGATTGTGAAAAATGACCTCAGTTAAGTAAGCCTCATCACACGGACTACCTAACACTGCAACTAACCATATTATCTCTTTCACGAGCCCTTCCATCGTCTGCATATAACTTTGATATTTCTCAAGAATTTTCATACACAAACGTGAAATAGCGACTGGTTTACAAACCTGCTGTAATAAATTACTGAAAAGTGCTTCGAACCCGCATTTGCTTGAAATAGCTTCAATCAAAACAGACTGCAAATGTTCTGACACTTTAAGCAATGCAGCTGAATAGATAATAGTTGGCACGCACAATCCTGAGTCTAGGACGTTAGACAATACTACCAAATACTCTACTACGTCGGTTAAGCTACCGGTTTTAATACTGGGTATTTTACTGTCTATTCCAGGAGGAAAAAATTTAAGAATTTTGAATGACAAAGGTACAGATTATCGACACTGAGTGCCGCGGATTTTGACCAGGCCTGCTCCTCCTGTACCTGAGCCTGTACGGTATAAACCGAAGACAACTTTCTGAGCAGTTAAAGGAGAGTGCACCTCAGGATTTCCCTTTCACATTCAGGCATATATTAATGCCACTTCAGTCTGTGAATTCACATCAGGCTGTTAGATGTGCGTGCACTCGCCCACCAGACCAATAACGGAACATACTCACCCCGTTTTTCTTCCGCGATGGTACCCTCTTTAAAAACTACCCCACGTAACAGCGCGCGCAGCGTATCGATGTTATCCGCCTCGGAAACCTCGACTTTCGCTTCATTCAAAGTGGCCTGCAGTGTTTCCTTGGCAAGATGGTAAATCCAACTGGTTCTCACTCCGCCTGCAGAAATCATTTTGGTTTGAAAACAAATACACAAAATCACAAACATTCCCAACCACAATGTCACTTCTCACAATTTGGATTTTCATGAAAAACCGTAAAAATTATTTATTCCAAAACGTACTGAGAGGGATGGAAGCAGAGTAGCGCAGTATTCACCTATCACAGAGCGGGAGCACCCGGAGGAAACCCCACCACTCCGTGACAGTGACCGTCAACGCCAATTCCTTCCATTCCACTCATTTAAGCAAAGTGAGTCTTACCAAAAACCTAAAAGCAGCAGAGTTTAAATAGCATGGTATGGATTGATATACAAGATAATTAACCCCCAAAATTGTGAGAAGTGATTCAACAAACTGTTAGTTTTCTTTTCGTCTGTCTCCGGGCTTGTTTTTTTTTTATTTTTTCTCATAAACTGGCCATATAAAAAATACAAGCATTATAAGTATACAAATTGCTAAACGAGCTTTAATATAAATTACAATTATAATGTTTGTTATGAAAATTACATGAAGTTACATTTAATAATGGACTCCCACAACAATACATTCTCAGCTCAAATATTCTAACATTGCAAAATTACAGAATATAAAAAACTTATCAAAAACTTTTTCCTTAGATAAGTCCAATAAAATGCCCTCATCAAACATGGCAGGATATGCCTTCTGCCGAGTTATAATGTTCTCATCGTGAGGTCTCTATCCATTCTCTCCTCCAAGCCGCCACCGAACTCTCATACGCCACCGGATGGCATTTAGTGTTGTGAGACCGGAAGCAGAAACTTCCATAACTCACTAGGTGTTTGTAAAGCCCAAGCACCCTGACACTTTCTCAAATCATTGGGTCGGCGGCAGGGGCNGTTTGTAAAGCCCAAGCACCCTGACACTTTCTCAAATCATTGGGTCGGCGGCAGGGGCTGTGTACTGAGGGGCTTTGGGCACCGGGCCCTTATTTGGGTGAGTTATTTGGTGTTGCTTATTTTAAATTCAATAACGTTTACGTGTTTTTGGCGGGGGAGTGAAGCTTCCCTCCAGCCTCCCGGCTGGAGTGAATGTTGGGTCGTGTAGTATTTCTAACAGTTGTAAGTTGTTTGCAAGCGTGCTATTAGTGTATTTTGTGTGAGTAGCCCTAGTCTCCCGATGTGTCCTATACAGGTCTCCATCGTGGTACGATTNTTAGTGTATTTTGTGTGAGTAGCCCTAGTCTCCCGATGTGTCCTATACAGGTCTCCATCGTGGTACGATTTATAGTTTCCAAGTGTATCACATAAAGTAAAAACCCTTAAAAATAGGTTTCTCCTCCAAGACGAAAGACAACTGCTTTTATAGTCGGGAAACACGTTGACCAGAATATTGAGGAACATCCCCAGGACGTTTCGTTGGTTAGAGTCGAGTAACATTCAGATCTTGATGACGTAGAAGGTGGCGTCGGACAGTTGTTAGACGCGCCATCTATACACGTTGTATGGAGGCGGTCATCGACAGTATGAGGGGTGGGGGCAACCTCAAGCCTCCACGCCGACAGTCTGTGCTCGGCTGCCAAGGTACGCAGCCACGTCGGTGCCAATGTCCACGACGACTAACGTCGAACAAGGTAGGCCTCAGCTCCCTCGCCGATCCATTCCCGTGTTAAGACGTACCATTTCCTGTGCTGATATCAATGCTGGATGTACGGTGTTCTAGCACCATCACAATGTTTATCAATTTTTGGTTTGGTAAATATCTAAAATATTTAAAAGACTGTATGTATATACAAATGTGATATAAATTACGTTATTAACACCTGTTGTCAGTTTTGCATAATCCGCGTCCGTTGTATGTATTAACAGAAGCTAGAAGTCTCTAAATTACAAAATTCGCTCTTTTACAAATAGGTAGCCGATGTGGTGTAGTGGTTAGACCACTCGCCTCCCACCTAGGTGAACCGAGCTCGATTGCCGGCGGGGTCACTCCCGGATTTTCGCTTGTGGAAATCGTGCCGGACGATGCCGCTTGTCAGCAGGTTTTCTCGGTGTTCTCCCGTGTCCCCCCGCCCTTTCGTTCCAGTGCTGCACCATACTCCCCTAACTTCACCCTCTTCGACTCTTAAGACCTCGATNTGTCCCCCCGCCCTTTCGTTCCAGTGCTGCACCATACTCCCCTAACTTCACCCTCTTCGACTCTTAAGACCTCGATATTAAAAGCTGCCTAAATCTCTTCACTCACTCACTCACTCTATTACAAATAACTAATGGCTATCTCAAAACAAACCAAATATGTTACAACCCTGCCGGTATTGTAATCTGCATGCATACACGACCAGCCTCTATATGTATAGTTCTTGCTGTTGATGTCATCGATTACACATATTTTTTTTTAACATTCGAAAACTGACGAATGAGAAAAGTCTTCTCTACTCATCCAAACTTACACAACTGGCATATGNGTCCCCCCGCCCTTTCGTTCCAGTGCTGCACCATACTCCCCTAACTTCACCCTCTTCGACTCTTAAGACCTCGATGTTAAAAGCTGCGTAAATCTCTTCACTCACTCACTCACTCTATTACAAATAACTAATGGCTATCTCAAAACAAACCAAATATGTTACAACCCTGCCGGTATTGTAATCTGCATGCATACACGACCAGCCTCTATATGTATAGTTCTTGCTGTTGATGTCATCGATTGCACATATTNGACCAGCCTCTATATGTATAGTTCTTGCTGTTGATGTCATCGATTGCACATATTTTTTTTTTAACATTCGAAAACTGACGAATGAGAAAAGTCTTCTCTACTCATCCAAACTTACACAACTGGCATATGCCAGCGCTTATGTGGAAATTGAGGCAACTAAATATGTAAGTTCCCGTCCTCATCACTATAGTGCAGTTTAAAGGTCTCCATATGTTATGGAGGTTCCTTATTAACAGGAGGGTTCCATATTGCCGTCCATTCAACTATATAGATTGCATTTTATCAAGGCTTAAATCACCTTGAAAACTTTTAATAAATATTTTCTTTAAAATTTCCGAAATTCGATTAATTTTTGGCGTTCTTTGTGTGTATTTTTCTTTTATGTGCAACTTAAAAGTACATTTCTGACAATTATGGTAGTGTGTGTGTTACTTTTTAATGAGTTCTGCGTGTTAAGTCGTGCGCGGTGTCCGACTTGTAACTCACTTTCCATCTCCCTTAACCACAGAGACCTTTAGCATTGATGGCGGTGAAATGAAGTGGAGAAGAAACAATGAAGGAGGGCAAAGCTGGACGTTGGAGTGACCCGTGAACAACCAGCGGCAGCATCCGCCACCCTTTCCACACAGGAAAACTCCGGGTTTGACATCGCCGAGATTCGAACCCGGTTCCCGGTGGAGACAGGTGAGTTTTCTGACCACAACACCACCGTGGAAATACGGAACTAAGAAAAACTTTGAATAGTCCTCAAATAACGACTTCGTTACTTCTTCAACGCTTGACGTGAAGGGAAAATTTACAATTCTCTGAGCTGTTTAGCGTCACTCCCTTTCTATTCTTGCAGTCAGTAACACCTGTCCGTTTCAGTTAGTCNTACAATTCTCTGAGCTGTTTAGCGTCACTCCCTTTCTATTCTTGCAGTCAGTAACACCTGTCCGTTTCAGTTAGTCGTTTTAGAAACACGAGGAGGAGTTTTATTAAGGACCTTTTCTGCTGTCAAGCAAAGAAGCTAAAAGCGCTACAATTAGTACATGTGACAAACACTCCACATCTCCTTCCTTCAGTGAAAGTATTTTTTTTTTAACTATATGAAACATTAGCAGCAGAGTCTAAACGCAAAAACACGCCAGGGTGAACAATGTAATAATATTTTCGGAAAAACTCTGTGAACATTAGAATACACGGGATTTTTGGTTTTACTTGTTATATTTGGGGTTCAAAATATATTTTATTCATAAAAAAATGCCCTATAAAATTCTAGTAAAAACATGTAAAGAAATATATTAAAAACGTGGTTAAAATATGAGAACACGCAGGTAATACAAATTGAGAATATTGAGTGTATTAAAATTTGAGTATATTAAAACGTTACAAAAAACAATGAAACCTCCTTTACATGATACAAAACGCATAAAAACAAACTACCTATATTTGGCTATTATACAAATTGACGAGGTACCCCCCCCCCCCCNCCCCCCCCGGTCGGTTAATAAGTCTCGGCATACCCTGCTTTTAAGAATTTCTTGGTGTTCTGTTCCCGAAATCATGGACACACCACTATTTCTTCCAAATGCCGTTTACAAAAAGTCTCCAGAATATTTCAAATATTCTTGGACGTCGTTGGTGGTTCTTCGTGACGTAACAGGCATAAAGCATGCCCCGTAGAAGGCTTCATGAGAGGGGTAGAGGCCGGGGGGGAGAGGCGAGTACAGTGCCCACGTGAGAGTATGTGAACCGGCTCGCCAGTGCGGTGGGCCGCCCGCAGTCTGACAGGTATCTTCGTAAGCCATCGCTCAGGTATGTTCGACGTCTCCGCGTCGGTTTGAAACGTAACTCGAAACTTGTTGATATTCGTGTAGGTTAACGTCGGTCATGTGACAACCGTCGCAAATATTTATGCTTCAGAAACACCAATTTGTGAGATACAGTTACCGCTCAACTAGATTAGTAGTTCCCTCGTGTTATTTGAGTTGCTTCCATAGCGACGACGTAATAGCACACGCGATACCATATTCTTCGATTGCTTCTAACTGGATATCTACTATGAAGTAATACACACGCTCACAAATAATATAATTCCTGCACTTTTTGTAGGGTTATTTTATAACGCATTCAGACCCCACTTCAATTTATGATTTTAGACGTCGCAAACAAGCAGGGGCAGGAAACGTTCGCGTTGTAAACTACCTGTATGCTAGACTCCATTGTACTATGCATTTTAGAGACCCAGCTTTCTGTCCATTGGCTGCTGCCCCAGTGACTAGCCAGTAATGCCTCAGACTAGGTGGCACAGGATTCGTTGCTTGTTTCCTTGCAGGTCCCTTATTGGCTAACAGTTCACCTGGGCGTGTCTAATAAACTGTGATTCATTTGCAAAAATTACACAAATACTCATGTGTTTGAAGTATAGCTTGTCCTAAAAGGCATTCATGAAATTTTTCAGTCCCTTCAAAGAAAACATTTCGTTGCGTGTTTTCCTTGAGCTGATCCAAAATTTGTTTCGTTATCACAGACATTGAGCTGTAGTTTTTGTGTTCGGCTCTATTAATAAGAACTATTCACATTCTGTAACAGACGCACGGTTTAAGAACCGTATACACGTAAGTTTTTGTGCATTGAGCCTGTGTCATATGCACACAGTTATGTGCATTTGTTATGAATGTGTAAGAACACGCAAAAACTATGGAGGTAATATGCAATACAATTTATACATTTTTAAAAATTAAGCTTAGGGAAGGTTTTCTTCTAATCTATAGCGAAATTTCATTCGATACTTTACTATATACCACGAAAATTACATACCAATTTTAAATATAAATAAACGGTACAATAACACGCGTGTTATTCCATTGGACATTGTCTACTCTTTATGAGTATTTAACATACATTTAATTCAAGCTGTTGCACATAAACTTTGCTTTTGTGATCCCAAAAGTATGGGATATTCCAAACTCCTCAGCACAAGCTAAGTGGTGGTTAAGGCAGCAGTCAATTTAGAACAGGTGATCTCATGATGAGATTACTCATGTTAAAAATGTAGGAGNAAGTGGTGGTTAAGGCAGCAGTCAATTTAGAACAGGTGATCTCATGATGAGATTACTCATGTTAAAAATGTAGGATTGAGGTACTTCTGTGACGCAGATAAAGCAGAAATACCTACATGAATTTCCATACACAGTATTAATAAAAGCCAAATGTTTCTTTCGTAAGAAAGTATCATTTTGGACTAACCTACAATATATGTTTTGCTCTGTATCTCCGGGTATCGACTTCCATCTTGTTTAAATACATATAATAAAATCGAGGCTACAAATAGTTTTACAATTAAAAAACTTGCACCCTTTACAAATTTTCAGACTGAGGCATTGGAAAAGGAGGACACTGACGTTAAGGTGGAGAGTTGGATACCAGGTTGCATTTACATTTTCCTTCAATTTCTTATATTCGAGAATAATTTGGGAGTAGTGACTCCAATTTGCAAAACAAATAAAAGTGCTCCATTTATACAATATATATTCAAGCATCTGAGTGGTACGCTATGCTTCGCCAAAGAAGACATTGAAAANAAAGTGCTCCATTTATACAATATATATTCAAGCATCTGAGTGGTACGCTATGCTTCGCCAAAGAAGACATTGAAAAATAACGAATGCTGTATACTTTTTGTGACTCAAAAACTAGTAACGCCCAATGATTCCTATCTGTGCCCCTGAAACGGATCCGGCTCTCCTACAGAACTGTCATTCCGGCAACTTCCAGGAAAGAACGAGGTTATGGATGAGACAGATAGAGCAGCACAATGAAGAACGTCAAGAAATGGGAGCATTCCGAGAAAGCTCTCACACTACGACAGTGTCCACTACGCTTCCCACATGACAAGCCTCCTTCAAAAATATTTACTCTCACATCAGGGATCTGATATCTAACTGGAACCCTATCGGTCAAAGGATGTTCATAATCAACATAGCTCTCTTAGAAGAGACTTCAAACACGTGACTTTTGAATGTGAAACGAAATGATACAAGACAAAATAATAAAATATGCAAAGTTCCCGAAAATGTTAATGCTCAATTTATAATCCATAAATTATTAAAACAATCTGCCAGACATACTGAATTAACAATCCAGATCTTATTGCACATGGAATGGTTTATTTCTAAGTAATGGAATAAAATTAATGAATTCTAAACACACGCTTACTAAACACAGTTCTTAAGATANAATGGTTTATTTCTAAGTAATGGAATAAAATTAATGAATTCTAAACACACGCTTACTAAACACAGTTCTTAAGATGTATATAAATATATAAGTTTTAATGTTTTTAAAAACTTGTTTAAATTTTACAACCAAAATATTACCACATTAATGCTTTCATTTTATATTGAAATCGAACGTGACACATGTTTCTTTAGAAGAGATTTGGCAACTCAATATATTAAACACAGAAAATATACTTCCGTTAAATTAAAAAAGTGAAAGCAAAATTTTACTATTTTTCANCAACTCAATATATTAAACACAGAAAATATACTTCCGTTAAATTAAAAAAGTGAAAGCAAAATTTTACTATTTTTCAGAAGTTAGAACAAAAATTTTTTTCCCGCGGCTTTTGATGTACCTCACATAATTCTCGTTACATTTGGCGCAGAGTTGCACGTTTATACATAAGAGGAGGAGGAGGAGATTTTTAAATACTGAACTTCTAGAGCTGACCCGAAGGCACGCGGTTATAGATCCTCGTGTTTAAAATTTACAGTGCAAGTTGGGAATAGAAGCGACTATAAATCCTTCTTGGGAGGTCCGGGAAACCTGAGATAAAACACAACTCCGGTATCAGAGAACGCGTGTGTCCTCTCCAGTTGCTAGAACTTGGGTAAGGGGTGACAAGGAAGGAGGGAAGTGTGGTAGGAGATGGGTGGAGGGGTCAATAAATAAGGGAAATTCTCAGGGAACCCGGGGTAAACTTGGAGACAATCTATAAACGGCGCGCGGGCCATAAATTATTCGTGCGTGGCGTTATTTGTTTTAAAACTTCGTGTCCCGCGGAGAAGGATGTGAAAGGGGAAAGGGAGGGGTGGTCGCCAAAGTGTTGGAAGTGGGGAGGGCTGAGTGTGGGCGAGGAGGGGGAATGATGGCGCGCAGGAGTGTCTCTCTACGGCGCCTCGGCATCAGTCGGCTTACGGCGTCCGAACGGGGCGCTCGCGAAGCAGTCCCGCCGCGCACGCTCGCTTCGCGAGGTAGCCTACACGCGCAGGGGCATTCTGGCTTCTCGCAGTATCTTCTCCCCCCACCGCTTTGGGGTGTAGGGTGAAAGGCATTGCATCACGACCCCACCAGGGGGTGTCTTCATAAAGGTAAGGCACCACTTACTCTCTCTCTCTCTCTCTTTTGTCTCTTCGGTGCTCCGAATATTGTTTACCAACTTATTCAATGTAACGCCGCTGTTTGCTGAAGTAACTCCTTTAACAACACTTAACCACTTTTCCCTAAGAAAATGTATTCTTATTTAAATATGGTGCATATTATTCATTCATGAAATCATTTTATAAATTCTATTTAACTTCAAATTCGAAATAGAATTTGTGCAATTGAACAACAGATATAGCCAAAAGGTATTTCAACTGTGTGTGTTATGTAATCATTCGTGAGCGTCTTTGATACATTACAGGAAATAATTTGCCTAAACTCGAAGTAAAACTGACGTTTGTAACCCAAATTAACGAAAATTATTAATTTTATCTCTGACTAAACATAACCTTATTTGTTTAATTTATGCGGCACGTATAAGAGTGCGTTTTGATAAGAAGTGATGTGGAAAATAACAAAATGTTTGTGCTTGATTTAACATTTGTGTTGAACACCTGTAAAACCGATGTATTAACGCTGACATATTTAATATAACTGATATGTTCCATCGAATTTCGTTATAAACACGGAAACATATAAACGGGTAAATAAAGGGGATACCCATCCTAAACAATTAATTATTTATATAGCATTTAAATTGAACTGGTAAAAGTCACGAATAGATGCGATATTTTGCCATGCCACAAAATTTTTAAATGCCACAACTTTTTTTTCTAAACAAATTCCTACTTTCGCATGTCTACTGTGAACATATAACTCTGTGGTCATATATTTTATATAGTGATTAAAAATTTTATATTTCATAAATATATATAAATAAAACTTATAATTCTAAATCGTTTTCATTATATATACAAATTTACTTCAAATTTATTTAATAAGAAACGTTACTAAGATGTTTATAAATGCATACTTTCCACAATAAAATTTTGCACAAAGAAAAGTCAATTTAATTAAAAAGAAATAAATCCGTATTTTATTTCTTAACTAATTGAAAAATTAATTGTTCATAATGAATAACAAAATTAATTATTTACAAAGAATTCAAAGTTGACACTTGTTAAATAATGCTCTTATAAGTTCTTGAAGTAACGTGTTTAGTGGAAAAACACACCGTTTAATGTTTAAAGAATATGTTCATGTATATACACGAATATAACTTAACCGGTAATATTTTCCTTTTGAATGATTGTTGAAACAGAACGATTCTTTAATGTAGTTATAACGGAAGCTTCTTTTTTTTTAAATGGTAACGGTTTTTTAAATATTTTTTGTATACTTCATAGTGAAAGGGTTTAACTTAATTCCGCGCGTTATAATGGAGCTATTAATTTGACATCAATATATTTTTTTATATAACAGTTTCGTTGAAATACCGCATTTAAAATTAACCAGAATTCATGAGTATATTTTTAACATAGTGCATAAATAATAACAATAACTATAAAGATGATAATAGATATAAGTTATATTCTGTAATAATAAAAATCCAAAGCACAGTATTCTTCTATAGATAGTCTTTATTTAGATTAACTATACAGATCACATAACGCTGCTTATTATTTAATCCTCATATTTACCTTTCCGAACTACGTTTATGCTCAAAATGTATGTTCATTACTTTCAATCTAAGGTGTGTAACACTCCATGCTAACAAAGGGGTCAACAACAAACGGCATGAAATAGTCTGTTAAAACTTTCTGATTTAAAACCCAAGAACACTATCAGTGGCAGAGCCATGTATCTTGCCGTTAAAAAAAAATTTTTAATGAGGGGATTGTTTATGGCCATCTAGTTAGAAGTAAGCCAAAAAGCAGTACAAATATAATTCATTTATTGATCAATAAGAGCATGACGGTGGGTATTATAAATTATGTTTTTAATTTATTTATAAAACTTACGAGGTCATTTTTAAAATATTTTCCCGACAGTTAGACCTTTTATGAAATACGACTTACATAATTTATATAAATATATATATTTTTTTATTACGAAATATTTTATTAAATAAATAAAAATATCAAACTTATGTTATTAATTTTCAAGCCTTAATCCAAATCATAAGCAATGCCTCGTGTGTCCCTAAACAACATTTCATAACAGTTCTTGGTTGTCATTGTGGAGTTAGGCTCCTTTGTTGTTGGCTGAGGATAACGACGTCTCCACGCCAACGTGTTGACTTTCGGAAGACAGCCCTGTCGCAGTCGTAACTTGAAGTTTCGAAGTGGAAGCTCATTAATTTTCATGTTTGTCACCGAGGGGAGAATAGTGCGCGCCGTATAAATTTGCACAGCTTAGTGTACATGTAAATATCTACGCGTTCGTGAATAAAACATTGCTGCATTTGGCTTCTTAACCTAAGCAAAGGCAAGCTGGTTACAAAATAAACGTCACAAGATTCTTGTCTCGAGGTGAAAATGGCAGCACTGGAGAAGTTAATTTCCTTTAAGTAAATTTGTACTCTAAAAAACACTTATGTGCACAAGTTAACCCATTCAACCCCACCGTACGGAATTCTGTACGTGAGTGGTAAGGTGTGTCGTAACTCAATTTATTTAAACAAAGGTTACAATACCATGCCTTTGAGTTATATAATTTTTTACGTAACTCACATAAAGGTGACATTTGGTGTGTATTGCGAAGATCGATGGCTGTGGGAAACTGATTATCTAACCGGTATTGAACTAAGATATTAATCGTTCATATAACTGTAGCCCAAAACAAGACCTAAAGTTCTTTCCCTGTTGCAACGAATCGAGAGTTGTGTTAACTTAAGTACGAGTACGTGCCATATAATTTATTATTTGCAACACCTGAAACCGTGAATTAAAGTGTGGTTTGAAAGGGCTGAAAAAACTGTGGTTTAGAGCAAAATCATTCGTGATTATTGGGCGAAGTACTCTATCAGTTCAGATCAGCAGCAAATCTAAAGAAATCGCTGACAGATTATTGCCCAACATGCTCTCTTTAGTCCGTCTGGTACACGACACCGAACTCGAACAACTGACTTAGAATAAATGTAATACAGAGTCGGTATATCTTGTAGACACCACAATAAGCGTCATAGCAGAACAACGAGGTTACATTATGGCAACCTAAGAAGTGGATAATGATTTTGGAGTTTCGTGGCCTGACTGAGAGATGCATAACTGGTCCGTAACGTAAACTGATGTTTATTTTTTTCCATATTTATTTTGCATAGTTTTTGTAACAATTTTGTTAACAATTGTTTTGTTTATATAGAATTTTTATTTCGTGCGTTTTGTGTGCGTTTCTTGTTGCTCATCTCGTAATCAGCGCTGGATAACTGAGAAAGTCCGGCGGGCTACTAAGTCTAATGAGATACGGAGTCGCACTCCTGCACCAAGGTCACCCAAAAGCACTTGGATAGTTCACAGAGGTACTTGAATACCTGCATCACGACGTTCAAGTGCGTCTCGAGCATCATCGAGAGCGGTGAGATCAGGAGACCTGGCACGGCAACCCGAACAAGTGACGACCTCTGGTCCAAGTTGGCAATCTACAAATGCAAGATGATGTGGATGGGTGTTAATTTCATCAGAAGGAAATGTGCGCCTACTACAACCATGAAAAGCCGAATACGCAGTTGGAGGGGTTACGATCTCTGCACACACTGACGTGTTACAGAGCCACGATCAAACACAAGATGGGGTGTACGTGTGATCAACACGATGCCGTCACACACCAAGAAGCTGNGGGGGGGGGGGGAGGAACAACTGCGAAGACTGAACCTGGGCTTATCCGTGAACAGGATACAGCCACAGAAATGGTAAATGTATAGAAGCGAAATTATGTTGTAGTTTCTTTGACCTGGGCTTACCTATTCTCTGAATCGCTGCGCGAAACACTGGGAACAGGCCTCTAGTCTGACTGTCCACTGCGTTTCGCGAAAGGTTCTCCATTGTGTGGACTGCCGGGTGGAAACTGAGTTACCAGGCACTTATTGGCGATCGGCGCCGCTGCACGATTGTGGCCAAAGACGCAATTTTTCTGACGTGGGTTCGCGGTGCGCGCGGCTTTTCCGCTTCTGTGTTCTGCGACGCAGCACCGCTGTTCCCTGCGTCACGTTCGATGTTTTCTCTGCGCCACGCCAATCAAGAAAATGTTTTTGGACAGTGACCAGCTATATGAATCTAGGAGGTCTGTGAGAATACAGTCATACTTTGTGCAAGCAGATTGTTGTGTTTCCCTTTTTGAAGATCAATAGGCTATGACATGAGCACTTTAAGAGTAAACGTAGGTAGTGGGAGAAATAAATTATTTAAAGGTAAGAACAATAAATTTAAGGCTTGAAACAAGGAGCTGTTTATTGTACTACTAGGAGCCTCTCTTTTTAAAGAGAATAAATAGTCAAAAGGAAAACTGAGAAAGATAATAAGAAAAGGGACTCGCCCAACCTCAAATGCATTACCACTCGCCGCCCAGGAGAAGAGGTGGCATCCATGCCGCTGGTGGAAAGTGGAGAGTGGAGAGATTTGGGTGGCACTTAACATCGGGGCGTTAAGAGACGACGAGGGTGATGCGAAGTGGCTATGGAGCAGCGCCGGAGTGCAAGGACGGGGAAACGGAATATCCCCGAGAAAACCCGCCGACCAGTGGCATCGGCTGGCACGATCCCCACGTACAAAAACTCGGGAGCGACCCAGGCCACTGGTAACCAGCCGACTGCGACTTCCCTCACCTCGGAGCCCCGTCCTCACTTCTCGCCTCACTCCTTCCGCCGCTTCACCTCTTCATTGTGATTGGTTGTGACGTGGTTGTTATGAGGAGTTTAGCCTCAAATTGCTGATAATCTTCTATCACTTTTAACAGTCAGCTGGAACCACGTGTTGGCTCTCGTTCTGCGAGTCGTCCGGCTTATTTGAACTTTCAACATTTCAGGTCTGTTTTTTTAAATAGTTTATAAACAGTCTGCTACCCTCTTGTCGGGCATGCGTGTGTGGCTTTCATGCAGCTTAAAATTGTGTATTGAAGAGAGCCGAGTGTAACAAATTGTATACAATTTGTTACTTTTTACTATTCTTGGGTCNCCCAGGCCACTGGTAGCCAGCCGACTGCGACTTCCCTCACCTCGGAGCCCCGTCCTCACTTCTCGCCTCACTCCTTCCGCCGCTCCACCTCTTCATTGTGATTGGTTGTGACGTGGTTGTTATGAGGAGTTTAGCCTCAAATTGCTGATAATCTTCTATCACTTTTAACAGTCAGCTGGAACCACGTGTTGGCTCTCGTTCTGCGAGTCGTCCGGCTTATTTGAACTTTCAACATTTCAGGCCTGTTTTTTTAAATAGTTTATAAACAGTCTGCTACCCTCTTGTCGGGCATGCGTGTGTGGCTTTCATGCGGCTTAAAATTGTGTATTGAAGAGAGCCGAGTGTAACAAATTGTATACAATTTGTTACTTTTTACTATTCTTGGGTCNGCTTAAAATTGTGTATTGAAGAGAGCCGAGTGTAACAAATTGTATACAATTTGTTACTTTTTACTATTCTTGGGTCCCATGCGAGATCGTCTTAACTACCCTCTCATGGCATTGTACTATTTAGACGTCTGTTCATGAAGCATCGACTGTCATTTGCACCGTCTCGGATTATACGTCAGCACATGCACCGAACATCAAACTTACTATTTGAGGGGGGGGGGCACGAGATGGGAGTGGGAATAATTATTATTCGTTACGCTGGACCAGAAGACAGAGCACATGATAAATAGTGAAAACACACATTTTTCGATAGATGACGGAATATGTGTGTATTACAAATTATGATATCAAGTTACAGTACTTGCAATGAAATAATAATTACACGTGCATGCATTTTCAGCTTAAAAATAAATATTTTACATTTTTCATGAAAACGCAAATAATAAATACAAACATGTGATGTACCATTTAAATCAATAAAATTAATGGAGCTAAGTGCTAATGGGAAAAATAAAGTTGATTTGATAAATCATTTTCAAACTCTGAATTATATCCTGAGGAGCATGGCCCCCCGAGAAATAGTTTATTGGGGGCTCGAGTCCTCGTTCCCTTCTAAAGTATGCGCCTATGTCCGATATACCTTGAAAATGACTCTCTGTGGGACTCTCTGTGAGACCTGGAACGTCTCTGAGTGTGGCGTACTTCCAGTCGTTTAGAATATTTCTANACTCTCTGTGGGACTCTCTGTGAGACCTGGAACGTCTCTGAGTGTGGCGTACTTCCAGTCGTTTAGAATATTTCTAGCGCATATTTTTTATTATGTGTTCTTTGATCCGTTGCAGTAGAATGCGCAACCTCTTGCACGTCAATAATACGCACAAAAAACCACTCTACACTCTAAAATTTTCTTCGCAATTTAACAAGAAAAATCCTTGGAAACCCCATTTCCGAGAAAATCCTTAGTAAAAGTAAAAAGAGTTTTCTTGTAAGATCTGCAAAAGATTTATTTGTAATATTCCTTTTTAAAGCTTTGTATTACAACTTATATTATTGGGAAGCGTACATAATTTTTTTCTTCTTCTAGAAAACAAATTTGATGAACTAATAACAGAGTATAACACAACAATTTTTTTTAAATGTAACTTACGAAAAAAAAAATATATATATGTATACACTTTTGCCAGCACTAGGACTAGAACCCACACTCCTTGAATTTTCAGCCGACACCCCTTGCCACAAGACCAACGTTACTAACGATTGCGACAATAATTTTTAAATATATATACCGTAAAGTACATACAAAATATTTATGAAGCTTTTGGTTAAGAAGAATAGATACAGTTATTTCAATCTAAGTGTTCTGTTGATGTGTTAAGAGATTTGGACTGCTCTTAACGAGTTCTTGAGAGCCGATTTAAGAGTTGTGTGGAGGTAGGGAAAATTAAGAGTTAATGAATAATACGGTCACGTTTCATTGAAACTGTTGAGTTGTTTAACGTTTTTCAAACTTCCAATAAATTTATTTTTGCACGCAGCTACACTTTTTATCACCCATAGTTTTTGCAGAAACAGTTATATACGGTTTTATGTTGTTGATTGTCCGACATTTTGCTGAAGCTCGTGGATACGGCTCAATTTCTTGAGGTTTTTTTCAAACACAACTCTTAGTTTTACAAACGAGTAGTTTTACAAGATAAATCTTTGTACTGTTAAAAGCATTTGTAAAATTACAAACAATTTCTCAGTAAAAATTTCAAAAACATTTACAGTGTTGTCAGTTACGCCTATTGCGGCGCTGAAACAGCCAGTGTTTTGTTGACTTTACAGTGTCGCTTTTCGTTTTACGAAGACGCCATCTGTGCAAACAGATCGTAAACGTTACGTGTTACATTTTTAACGTGGGTACGAAAGGTGTAATGTGTCTCTGCGCTTCACTACCACCGTTAATTATTTTAGCACACGATTGTATTTTCCGAGTAGGAAGGCTGTATTTTCAAAAAATTCACGGGGACTATATTTATAAAAATTTTACTAAAACAACTTTGAATTTCCAGTGTAAATATATACCTCAATGTTTATTTAATTGCCTACAATATTGTTTGCTTTAATGGAGTTTTCATAGTTCATTTCATTCAAATCTAAACGATAGTGATATACATAAGAATCCACAAGAGATGCGAAATAAAACTTATCTACTAAAGCCACGAATAATTTTTATGGGCTACGCGTACAGTGAATAAAATATAGATATATATATATTTTTTTTTGGAAAATCTGGGTACTTAGTAATTTATAAAAATACGTAAAATTTAATATATACACTTGTAACAGCTTTTCGTTATTCTCAGATAATTATAGTGTAATTTCCGCGTTAATGTTTAAATTACGCACACGTAGTCAATATATATACGTATAAATTTTGGAAATATCCCCTATAAAATTAATTTTGTCCCAAAAATTGTTTACAGTAATTTTTTTTTAATAAATTAAACAGGTTGGCACGGTAATCATTTAAAGTATTGTTAAAATGCAGTACCCAAAATGATGTTAATTTTTCCAGCACGGAATTATCTTAGCCATACATTATCAATGAAGCAAGCCAGACCGCAGATTAAATGCAAAGCATGTGGTATGCATGAATGCCTCCCGATCATCTTGATGCACGGTTGGACGCTCCCTAGTTAGGGCAACGTAAAGCTGTGTGGCGCAAACTGCTCTCTAATCCACTAGACGTGCACGTAACCGGATCTGGGATTACAGCTGTGTCAGATGCGCCAATCGCAGTGTTTTGATGGAGATTTGGGTCAGTTCGCAGAGCGCCCGTGTCGCAGAGAGCCCAAATTCCATCAGCTGCAATTAGCTTCTTTACACCGACGAAAGGGTTTTTATTTAATCAAACGAAGTTTTGTTTGTCGCAACCAAATTGATTGTTTGTATAGGGGCAATTAAATATTTGGTTGTTGAAACCAAATTATTTTGTAGTTCTTATTTGGTTGAACCAAAAAAAAATTTGGTTAGTGCAACTAAATATAAGTTTGGTTCTACTTACATTAAACAGTTTCGGTTAATAAAGAATGAAGGCCCTTGCCGAGATTCGAAACTGGATCATCTGCGCCTGAGCATTACGTCATAGTTATCTCAGCTGAGGTTACGACTGGCGAAGGAGAAATGTTTTTAAATATATATATACGATTCAAATGCTGGACAGCGTGCGAAAATAAACATCTCAAATTTTACAGCTTTACTTTCAAGTTTACTGTTGAACTGTTTGCTTAGATTTTCATGCCATTATCAAGCATCAATAAATGCACTAACAAACACTGTTTCTGTCCTAATTGTCGCAGAAAAAGGCAAACTGTTTGTCGAGCTGTTTTATTCTAACGAAGGCAATCAAATGAGAGGCCAAACAAATGTACACAATTGTTCCAACAAAAAATTGTGTTTGGCAGTCTTATTTATTTTGGCCCATCACAAATTTTATGCTTATCCAAGAGGGTATTTTGATACACGATGTTAAGAATTTGCTTTTAAAAGCCATTCGTACTTGAAAGTATCTAAAGGCGTAGCTCAATTATGAGTCATGTTTAGGTAGAGCACAATAGTATTAGATGAGGTTGATTGCACATAAAAATTATACAATAACTATTTAATTGACTACTCATCGGGGGAGTTTAAATTGTATACCAAGATGCCTATTAATTATGTTAAAATTTAATACCTCATGCCATTACTATCACAATCTAATTGGAAAGTCCCCACCTTGTTCATGTTAACGGAGGCTAATACTAGAAGGCGGTTAACGACGGCTGGACACACCCATCTTCAGTGGTCTTCTCTCTGGTTGGGTCGAAGACAAAAGACGCCGCTCCCAGTGTTACGCTGACCTATATCGGGTGCGTTGTTTAATATATTTCGGCTCCGTTTACTAGCCGATGGAGGGGATTTCTGCAACTGTCTTTCACAAGGTGTTGTTGCAATCACGCTCGTGCCCTGGTTTAATGTTTGAAGGTGTGATCAGGCAGGCCGTTCAGCCAAGGTCGCATCCCATCATAACATCTCCCCCAATGTACACTAGCGAGATGCCTTCATCTCGCCCTAGAGTCCGTGTGGATTATATAGATGACTGGGAGTTGCGTGGTTCTTGTTGTAGCAGCACGAATATAGATTGGGTTGAAGTTCTCTTCGCTACGGTAGGAAACATTTTTGAAAGGAATTATAGTAGACAGATAAGTTTGGTATAAGGAACTGCCAACTGCTTTCGTGCAGTCCTCGGGCAAGGTGGGCCGAACAAACGCTGGGCTGTGTGCTTACAGTGACCTTGGGGCCTTGAGCTTGCATTTCCGCTGGGTGTGCAAAGTATCTTCTACGCGAGCGCGGCAGACCCCCCGGGGGCGGTTCGCGAATGCGTCAGCCTTTCTTGAGTTCGTGGATCCCCAAGTACTAATTGGCGTGGATCGTTAATTACATTAATTCTTGTAAAGAATGAAACAGCAATACCACGTAAAACGTTGGTAATTATAGTGAAAAATAATCATTTAAACTGTAAGTAATTTTAATTGTTAAAATTAAATGCTCTCCCCATTTAAATCATTATCGTGTTTTGTTTGTACAGAAAATACACTTGCTTTAAATAAATACATGTCAGAGCACTAACAAAAATAGTGATGTGATAGGATATTGTTACATACTAAAATGGTACGTGACGTCACAGGGGAAGGTTACTGATGGGATGGTATCAAAACGTAGGATATTATTTATTTAATAATTGGAACTGCTATAAAACTCAAATGTAAATAGCAACTGCTTTTATACTACGTTTCAATACTTAAGAGGGAAGGATAGAAGAATACACTTATACTAACAATGTTATGGCATGTATTTTAAGATATACTAGTAGTACATATTTAAAAACAGCAAAAACAAATTTTGACAGAACTTTTGTGTTTTCACTATATCAGTTATAATAATTGAATATCTACTTAGAGTATGTATTACATTTTACAAACAAAATTAAAATCGTCATTTTTACTTATTTCAAAATTTACTTCTTAATGACATCATTTTTTTCTACTATGGCCATTCTTTGTGTTAAGAAAGTTACATCTATAATNAAAACAGCAAAAACAAATTTTGACAGAACTTTTGTGTTTTCACTATATCAGTTATAATAATTGAATATCTACTTATAGTATGTATTACATTTTACAAACAAAATTAAAATCGTCATTTTTACTTATGTCAAAATTTACTTCTTAATGACATCATTTTTTTCTACTATGGCCATTCTTTGTGTTAAGAAAGTTACATCTATAATNTCAAAATTTACTTCTTAATGACATCATTTTTTTCTACTATGGCCATTCTTTGTGTTAAGAAAGTTACATCTATAATACAGTATTCCATTCGTAAAAGTTATTCAGTTGATAGTATTTAAAAATTTGTAGTGATATTGTTACAATCATTGAAATATATACTTTTTTATTCTAGGTGCACGTAACATGTGTTGTTGCAAGGAACAAAATAGCAAATTCTGTTGAAATAAAAATTAGTTTGTAAGTTTTTTTTAGTTATACTTTATAGTGTGCCAATATTGATACCTACTGGAGGCCTCCTATGAGTTATAACATTACATTTTCATTTAATTGATGATTTGTGTTATGTGGGAACTTCTAAGTAAAGTAAAGTTTGTTATGCACGTGTTAGGTACCTGCAGGGTGCGGTGTGAGTGGTGTATGTAAAATATGTCAATCACTGGTTACCTGTAAATATATTAACGTTCGATTCGCGAGCTGTATTAAGCGGTAGTGCTGACGGCTGTGAGCGCGGTNCTGGTTACCTGTAAATATATTAACGTTCGATTCGCGAGCTGTATTAAGCGGTAGTGCTGACGGCTGTGAGCGCGGCGCTGAGGTTGTTGCGCGTGACGTCAGGACAGGTGTTCTCGTGGGCGTTGCTTGCAACCCCCTCCAGNGTGAGCGCGGTGCTGAGGTTGTTGCGCGTGACGTCAGGACAGGTGTTCTCGTGGGCGTTGCTTGCAACCCCCTCCAGAGGGACTTTACACGAGGAGGGTTTGTTAGACATCGCTGCTGGTTGCTGTTGACATGGAACGTGCGGTATCGTTGAGATGAAACTTGCAAAGAAATGTATTAACAGAATGCCTTCACAGTTTGTCGAAACATTTTATATAACATTTTTGCTTTAAATAAATAAGATGGCCCTAATAGTTTATGCAGATTTTGGTTATTTAAAATTAAATTGTAAATTTAATTCTGGTTTTAATATGTCTATGGTTGTATTATATTTCTGGGTGTGTCCGACCTTGGAAGCTTATCTGTTTAGACGTTAGTTAAAGTTCATTTATTTCTAAACTGTCGTTGTCAATTGTTCTCTCGGGTGGTATATGAATACTAACTTATGTTACAACTTTATAGTTATGCTAATGTTTTTCATCCAGTTCTTAGTTAATGCCTACAAATAAAGACGGTTACGCTAGAACCTATTTCCATACATTTTCTTTTTCTGAAAATTATTTATTGTAGTTAGCTGCGNATGCTAATGTTTTTCATCCAGTTCTTAGTTAATGCCTACAAATAAAGACGGTTACGCTAGAACCTATTTCCATACAACATTTTCTTTTTCTGAAAATTATTTATTGTAGTTAGCTGTGNACATTTTCTTTTTCTGAAAATTATTTATTGTAGTTAGCTGCGTGCGCGGATAAAGCTCATAATTATTTAAATGTTAATAAGTACGCTGGACACCAACACATAGCATAAGTAGAATATAATGACATCGATTATGCCAATAGAATAGAGTACAGAGGAAAATAACCCATATATAATTAAGTATGTAATAATTACACTTCTACTTCCACACAAAGGGGTGCATACGGGAATCGGGGAAATCTGCACTCAATGACTTACACCAGGGAGGTCAAAAGCGAAAGTACCCTCATTGTATACTTTCAAAGTACTGTGCAGTAGAGAAAAGACCCACAGCAAAAATCCAACGCATCCAGATTGCGTCCCTACTGCCTGAACTCTTTCAAGGCTAGTAGAGCACAGAAAACAGGCCCCTCTGGTCAGGTCACCACTCCGCCAGAGGCCCAAAGATTGCTCCGCGTCTCACGCGAAACGAAAGGTTTGACCTCCNGGAAAAGAACCCATATATAATTAAGTATGTAATAATTACACTTCTACTTCCACACAAAGGGGTGCATACGGGAATTGGGGAAATCTGCACTCAATGACTTACACCAGGGAGGTCAAAAGCGAAAGTACCCTCATTGTATACTTTCAAAGTACTGTGCAGTAGAGAAAAGACCCACTGCAAAAATCCAACGCATCCAGATTGCGCCCCTACTGCCTGAACTCTTTCAAGGCTAGTAGAGCACAGAAAACAGGCCTCTCTGGTCAGGTCACCACTCCGCCAGAGGCCCAAAGATTGCTCCGCGTCTCACGCGAAACGAAAGGTTTGACCTCCTGGGTAAGTACTCCTTACAATTGGGTGAATGTGGGTAAACCATGAACGGACAGACACAGCCGAAGTGGGTGCGTCTCGGGCACTATTACCATTTCGTTAAATACCCTTGACATTGCACACAATTATTCCTTCTTACATCAGGTTTAGCAGTCTGCGCATCAAACAATACAGTATGACTGGCATGGCGTGTCACTTGCACGTCCGAAAGCCACGAGGATTGGCTAAGTCCTCGAATCACATAACTGTATGAACCCAACGGAATTCATTCTCCCCGTGTCCTTATAGCACTGGTTTGTGGGAAGTTCGTGAAAATATTTGGAGTATGAGAAACTATAAACTAGAACAATAAACTTAAGTTTAAAAGCGGGTGAGGAGAAACATTTGCGTGGCGCGTGGAAGCACGCCTTTTCGCAACACAGTGGCGCTCGAGCCACGGGGAAGTGCTGATGCGGGAATGTGTCGTCTCACCACCTTGTAACTGGGGCATGTCGCTTGGCACGTAACCGCATCTACTCGTCCTTCCATATGGCGACTAATAACGCAGTTCAGGCTTTCTATCAGCGTACTAAAATCTTACCTATGATCGCAGAAAGTTTTTTTTGTTATTGTAACTAGGAGTTACGACGTTTGAGAATGTGGTAACTGTTCTTGTATTCAGGCAGTATGAACGATATATATATATATATATATTTTTGCGTTATACTCCGATATGTTTAACACCGATATGTTTAACACCATACCTGTACAGTGGTATTTGTATGTTGTAATAGCTTATCTTAAATTGATTTTAAATGTTGTCTGTGGAAAGGCGCGCAATCAGTAGGGACCTGGGAGTTTTGCGGGTTCATTTGAAGGCTAGATTGAATTCGACAGTTCTGTGTACACCCCAGGCGCTGTTACTTGATCAATGCCCAGTATCTTCGCGTTGAGAACTGTATGCTCTGTACTAGGTTTGTAAGTGACATCCTTGGTATTTTTCCGCACCTGAATTATAGCTTCACAGTCGTATAAGGCGTTTCAGGAAACTAGTGGCCCAATTACAAAATTGACAAGAAAGTAAAAGCGTTGAGTGTGTTTGCTAGCACCGCTTGAACTCGCCAGATTTCCGGCTCTGTAGCAATGCGTAGAGACACTAACCATGTCGCGTTATAGTGTATTCGCAAAATCTTCCCACTTTTTTAAAATCTAACCTTTGAAAAATCACCCCATGTATCATGCGTTTTGTTGTTTCCCAAATATGCCATATATAGGGACACCCGAATTTCGCGAAAAGATTTAACTATCAGTTGTATTTCATAAACGCGTTAGATCAGATCCACTTTCGTGATTGGATGGTTTCCGTGTTCCCCGTCTTAGGTGTCTGCGCGCGAATCAAAGGCGTGCAGCATTGAAGTTACCTAATTTTGATTGGCCAGTCAAAAAGAAAAGTGTCTTCTCTCAAAGAACCGCCACCAATAAGCTAAAGAAGACTGCTGTTACGCTTGTAGCCTATTGAAACCTAGCATGTGCACAAATAGTTTCGCCAAATTCGGACGTCTCTAGTCATATACCTCAAGCATTTTATAATTCTGTAAACACAAATGGGTTTTATTTTTCGGTTAAGCTGAATTTTTAAAGTTTATCATAAATATTTCATGTATAATTAATTTGAATAAAACAGAAAGAAAATGTGCGTGTGGTTAATGTCTCGTAAAAATAGTTCTCACGTAAAATATTAATAAACTGAGTGCGCACGAACCATGTGCGTTGTCCCTTTGATGTAATTTTCCAGACTTGGTTAACATTTGTTTGTATGACGCAGAGGAATCGTACGAAAAAAGAACTGAAGCAGGGCTTCAGAAAAGTTGGAAGTAACCATGGTTGAACAACAGCACGTGGAACGAGGCTAGAATTCGTAGTCCCGTACACACTCAGGCAGAGGTTATTTGTTCGTTGACCGCTGCCACAGCCGCAGCTCATTTTCCCCTTCGACTCAGCCACACTTTGTTTACTATTGGTTCACGGATGTGGGGGGCGTGTTGGATAAGCGGAGGTCCAGTGACAAATATGAAACTAAAATATACTTTTATGACGTCTACCTTACTACCGAATCTTAGAGTGAAGTGGCGTCTCGTGCAATGGGTAGAACGAAGTATCTATGTAAGATTTTCAAAGGGTTCTGTGATGCTACTTGCTCATTTATTAAACATGAAAAAAAAATCAGCTATTGAGTTTCAAACATTCAAGTAACAAAGAAATTATTCTAAATAAAATAACAGCGTACAGAAATCAATTCAAGAGTGATATTCTACGGCGCGGTTACACCAACCATTGTTAAACAGTTAACGTGATGTTAGCAAAGTTTAACAGAGTACCAATATTCAACGAACCAGCGTCAGCACTAACATAATTTTAAACTCGCTGTTTATCTAACAGCGAAATTTCCTGTATTTAAAACCCAAACGTGCTGTTAGCAGAAGTACGATGGCTGCTACAAGAGAAATTTTACAAGCTTTTCAACATTTATGTGTTTATTAAACTCGTTGATAAATTCCAACCATACTATATCACGATTTTTTTTAGCGACAAACCTTTACTCTATATATCCTCGGTTGTATCTCTGTGTTTTGAAATTATATCGGAAATAATAGTTTTCTCGTAATGTGTATGGTAACTGATATTCTCACATTTCTTTTCCATTTTGTACTTCGCAGGTTATGTTTGCGCTTGCCAAATAGTGCACATTGTAGTATTACACATATTTTATTGCTGACAAGCGTAAACAAATGGGGCGGTTATTTCTCAACGATACTCGAACAAGACTGCCAACATGACATTAGTTAACTGAGTATCTGAAATGTTTGGTGTAACACCGCTGTCTATAACATGATGTTACCGTATAACATTCCGTTAGCTAATGCACTGATAGTGCCATTTGACAACGGCATGTATTAAAGTGAACACGAAAAATTATACGTTTGCAAACCCACGTGAAGGGTATACAGTAATTAGAGAAGCTCGTTGAAGTACATTTTTATCACTTCATGATTGGTATATTATAACCTTGTAGATATTTTACAGCTTGTAGTCAAATTAAGAAAACCACATAAGCCCAGGTGCTGTTTTTAAATCCCAACCGACATTTGACTTACGCATTTTCTATTATAAATGCTTGCTTTAAAATTTACAGGTAACAATACTTGTTCGGTAAATTATTGTGTACTTATGCGTAAGATGGTTTGGTGGTATGAAAGCTATAATAAGGAAGCCTGGATACAATGTTAAATGCTTGTAGAGATATAAATGCGTATCAAACGCTGCTTAATGAGCCACTTGCTTCCCCTTGCTAGAAAAGCCAATTAAACAACAAATTTCTATGGGTAGAACCAAATCGGGACTTAAAAAGTTTGTAACACATAAAGAGCACGGGAAACAGTTAAAGCGAAAATATTTGGTGAACTAACTGACGTGTGCAAGTAAGAAACAATCAATAAATATAAGTATGTAATCGAAACCAATTTTTTGCCATTTAAATTCTTATGCTGTTTTATGTCGCTATTTAACAAGGAAGTAAAATACTATTATCCCATAACTATCGTTATTAAATACAATAGGCATGAAAATTACTTAAGTATGTAAATGATCACCTTCCAAATTCTCCCCAATATACATTACCTTTTCGTGCATAGGCACAATGAATATTAGATATTTAAATTTATCAGAACGAGTAATCTGATACAATTGCAACAACGAAATTAACAAAATAAAAACTTATGCCGTACGGATGACTGTAGTCGCTATAATACAAAAATTCTGCGTGTTTCAAGCCATGTAAAACATTCTTCTTTGTACAATCTCAATAGGGAAACATAGATAGCTAAACAACCGTATTCTAAAAAAATAACTGAGAGATTCTCGGCCTATCTGCCTAATAAAAGCACAAAAAAACGCGCAAGAATTAGTTGAGAGCCATTCTACACACGTTACATATCCACACGTCAAATATACAGTCTGATTCTAAAATCATGGGACAAACATTGAAGGGTGGTAAAGCTCANCGTTACATATCCACACGTCAAATATACAGTCTGATTCTAAAATCATGGGACAAACATTGAAGGGTGGTAAAGCTCACTAAAACAAACAATTATTGTATAGTAATATATGGGTGGGAGTGACGCGTTGAGGCACAAACACAAAAATAACACATGAAATGCAACACATTGTTAATTTACAACGTCGCCGCTAAATGCCTTTTTACAGCAATGTTTATAATAATTGCTCAAAATTGCTACCACCGACAGTAATGCAAGCTTGGTAGCGTCGGTGGAGTGATTGGCGAACAGATTCAAATACGCCGGGTATTTCATGCAGGCCACCATTGTCAGCCAATCACGCCATATGTAGAGGTCGCCAAGCATGCGTGACTGTTGGTGGATTCATTTCCAGCNTGTCAGCCAATCACGCCATATGTAGAGGTCGCCAAGCATGCGTGACTGTTGGTGGATTCATTTCCAGCAACTGTTGTAACATTTTCTGTATGGAATCACTCGTTGAGTATGCTGCTTATGAACATTTTATGTTCTGTTAATGTGTTATGTTTTTGTGTTTGTGCCTCAACGCGTCATTTCGGCCCATATATCCCTATACGATAATTGTTTGTTTTAGTGAGCTCTACCACCCCTCAATGTTTGTCACGTTATTTTAGAATCACCCTGTATATAAACCTAACTGGTAAGAGCGGCCACGGAACTTTACACACGAGACCCACGCTGTTTCCTTTAAACGAGTCGCTGGCGTGGACCACAAATCGTACTCGGATATGTAATTCACGTGATGGAAAAGCCAAAGCTTGTCCCACACCATTCCCACAATTCAATAACGGTAAAAGGCCAACGGAAAAATTCAAACTTCGAGCACTCGGTAGTGCTGCCCTCAATTGCGTCAAAGCACAGCGCGAGTGGCGGACGGGGGCATTGCATAAGCCAGATTGCCAAGCGTTGAAAAAAATTCAGGTCATATTAAACACGGCAAGCCAAGCAGGTGAATATAAATTATAAGTAACCATATTCGGTGACTTTTGAAAATGTGTTCACAGGCGGTTGATGCGCCATCGCCTAGAATAACTTACTTTAAAGTGCTGGGGTGGTTGAAACACATTAGCCTTCTTAGGCAAATCATCTAATTAAAAAAATTAAATTATTATGCAAATGGAGGTTTGAAAATTTTGTATTTAATATAAAATTTTCGATCGATGGATAAAGTAACCATATCAATAAAGGACTAAAGGATGGGAGTGCTTACTTCACAGTATCTCTCGTTGGTCTCCACACAGAAAGGAGAAATTTTCAA